>VYXC01000316.1:2167077-2191680 GCA_013397175.1 Platysteira castanea
CAGCCACACCCCCCCACACACACACTCCGCTGCGCCTCGGGGCGCCTGCGCGGCCCGGCTGCTCCCCCCGCCCCTCTCCCGTCGATCAAGCGGCTCGCAGCCAATCAGCGCGCTTTCTTCCCAGCCCGGGCTGCCGCAGCGACCAATCAGCGGGGGGAGCGGGCGGGGCGCCGGTGTCCGGGCAACGGCGAGGCGTGCGCGGGGCGGGGCGGTGGCGCTCAGCGGTCGGGCCCTGAGGGGGCTCCGGGCGGGCCCCGCGGGCGCTCGCGGTGTCTCCCCGAGCTCGGCAGCTCTCAGCGGGGTCCAAAGGCTCGGTGTGGGTCCATACCGTGGCCCGTCCTCGTACCCGTGCGGTGCCGCGGGGGTCTCCCGCTGTTGTTTGTGAGTGGGAGCTGCCGCTGCAGGGACTCCCGGGGCTTCTGGGTGCCCGGGAAGCTTCTTTCCCTGGGAATGCCCTCTCTGTGTGTGGTTCTGGAGTTCAGGAGACACCCTACCTGCCCCCTGAATAGCACTATGTTTGTGCTTTGGTGCCTTAGGAATTCGCTCAGTTAACGAGCACCTGCTTTAAGTCTTCTGCATATTTTTTCATAAATATTTCGTCTGTAAATGAGTGTGCAGCCTAAGCTGTCTTCCAGGTATAATGTCTGTGGGTTCCCTGTCAACTCCTAACTGTTCTAATAAATCTTCAGCTGGAGATGAGGGAAGTGCAGGTGTGTTGATAGTCCTGCATGTCCTTTACTTCAGCCTTTGACTGCTGAGTTCACGTTCTCTCCGTGTTTGGAAGTCAAGATGCTCGGAGGGCTGGAGCCCCTCTGCTCAGGAGACAGGATGGGAGAGCTGGGGATGTTCAGCCTGGGCATGAAAAGTCTCTGGGGAGACCTTATTGCAGCCTTTCAGTACTTGAATGGGGCGTGTGAAAAAGAGGGAGAGGGACTTTTTACATGGGCAGATAGTGACAGGATGAGGGGGAATAGTTTAAATCTATAAAAGGAGAGGTTTATATCAGATGTTCTGAAGGAATTCTTCCCTAGATTCTTCCCTGTGAAGGTGGTGAGGTCCTGGCACAGGTAGCCCAGAGAAGCTGTGGCTGCCCCATCCCTGGAAGAGTTCAAGGCCAGGTTGGATAGGGCTTGGAGCAACCTGGTCCTGTGGAAGGTGGACTCAGGTATTTTTCCAGGAGGCAGAAGGAAAATGTCACTGGTTGCTTTGGGCTCTGAAGAAGGCGAAACTCAACAGAGGAAAGCCCTGCTTGCAGTCATATTGTAGAGAGCTTCGTGAGATGTGGTAGCTACTCAATCCCCCATGGCAACACAGGAACGTTGGAGTCATGGCAGAGTGGGAGAGTGCTGTGACCAATAAAGGGATAGGGAAAATAATTGCTTTAAATTGCCCAAGCCTGATGTCAGCCCAATATAGACACAGCCCTTGTAGCTCAGTGAGGACAGACTTTGCACGAACGGCACAGGTTTATTTTTAAATGGAGCCTGCACTTCATGAGGAGAAATGTAGAGATGATGAATCAGCTGGCAGGGAGGGAACAAGTGTGGGTAGACTTTTCAACTGATAAGCCCTTGAGGCTTGGCTGTGTCATCAGAAGAGAACAATTAGGACAGCAGTGCTCAACTTGTAGCTCTTTACCTGCTGGTTGCAGTTCGGGTGAGTGTGGCAGGGCTGAGCTCTTGTGCCTCTTCCTTGCAAGGGAACCAGATCTCTGTCTGTGGGATGTCTTTGTACAGGTCCACAGGAGTTTTCTCAGCATGTTTCTTTGTCCAGGTCCTGATGTGACTATGCTGTAGCTTGGCTTCCTACCAAAAATTGCCTCCTATAGGAGTGAAGACAAGAGCACACTGTTGTATTTGTTGCTCCTCAGTACACCCTGGTCCATGTAAATTGCAAAGCAGAGACAGCATTAGCAGAGTTTTGAAACATCTTGTATTTAGACTCACAGAATTCTGCAAACATAACCTGCAGTGCATTTGGAAAATATTTTGGGATTCCAAAAGTTGGTTTGGCAGCAGGGGAGTAAATAATGGCAGAGGCTTTCTGTGAGAGAGAAGGGAAAAATAAAGGAGTAGGCAGGGGTGGAAAGTTCAGTGATGCAACAGAAGGATGAGCCAGAAGTGAATAATTAAACATAAATTTGTATAATGCAACAGCATGGCCCAGAGCAGTGTGGTTAGTTGTATACAAATATGTTTTGATTTTCTGTCATGGAGATTAAGTGCAACAATGGTATTTTGTATGGATGTAATCCGTTGGCATCTCCCTTTTTCCACTGATTTTCACTCAATTGGGATTTGATGCTATAGGAACAAAAATAGAGAGGGCAACTTAATATGATTTTGATACATATAGTGTGCTATTTCAGCATGCCCCTCTGGAGGGATTTCAGTGCTGGACTGAACTCTTGGATGATGGAACTGTCCTGCCAGCATTGCAGGAACCTGTTTGTACCCTACTGCATGCATTTATGAACTTCCACTTTAAAATGAGATATTGTTGCTCTAAAGAGAAGGCTGTTCCAGAAACGGGCTCCTCTGATGGCTCCCAGCCTAGGTTTATTATTCGGATGTCAGTTGAAAAGGACACGTTTTAAGGGTTGTTATTACTATGAAATTGAAAGTGTATAAAGGGTTTGTCACAAGTTGCAAGTTTCATTGAGGAAGGGACCTTGGAAGATCACTTTGTCCAGCCTCCAGTCCCAAGGCAGATCCAGTGCTGCTCAAGTGATTTCTGACATACATTCTCAAATTGTTCTAAAGTTGTCCTGGTGGGAAGATTCTGCTGCCTCCCTGTCTGACCGAGTCCAGTGCTCCGGTCTCTCCTCTCCTATACAGCTTCTGTAAGAGTCACTGCTGTAGGGAACACTTGCTCTCTCCACCTTCCCAGCATTCTCTTGTATCTCTGAAGACCAGTATCATGCATCTCCACTTCTTTTCACCTTCCCTTTGAGCTCTGTTACCACCACTCATGATTCCAGGCTGGCAGTTGGCAGGGAACCCAGAGTGGGATGATGAGCAACACCAATTTTGACGTGTGTGTGTCTGATCGGTTAACTGGTTTAATCTTTCCCAACTTTTCTTATTGTGCCCACATAATACATTGCACACAGAAAGAAAAAGTTGTCTGACTGATACACGAGGACATGCCAAGTTTTTTTAGATCCCTGCTGATTTTATATCCTTGATATCATAAACGAAAAGTTTATAATAAAATTTAGCAGTATCACCTAGAGTAATGGTAATGCCTTTCAAAATGTTTCCCTCCTTGTGTTTCCTTGTTTCACTGAGGTGGGTGAATGCTGTGCCTTCCTTGGCAGAAATACCATCTGTGACAGACCTGCCCCTTGGTTTGCTTCAGAGGAGTGACCAGGCCTCCAGGGCAGCTACCAAAATAGAGTTAAAACCAATTTTTGTAAACAGAGTTAAAACTTTTCAAACATTATTTGACTGAGAGTGAGAACTAGAAGTGTAACTGTGACCACATGCCAGCTTTGGGGTGGAGTGGCAGATTCCAGGGTTTGTCTGTTTATCCGTAATCTTACTGTTGCCAGAAAAATAAAGAGAAGACAAGGTTTGTTTTCTTTGCTCCTGATGTTGCTACACTGACAATGCAGTTCAAAAGCGAAGTTATGGCAAATATTCCAATTATCCAACTTTTAATGAATAATGCCTGCACTTTAACAGACGTTGAGGGTGGGTTTGGATTTTTGTTTCTGGAACAACGGCAATGCATGAAGATGTTTCTCATCAGTCCTGTTGCTTTTCTCTTGCAGCCCTTGGATTTGGAGCAAGACACTGACAACCACCAGCAAATTGAGAAGCACAAGGCTGCAAGATGTCGGGGCGGAGTGGGAAGAAGAAAATGTCCAAACTGTCCCGCTCAAGCAGGGCCGGGGTGATTTTCCCAGTGGGGAGGATGATGCGCTACCTGAAGAAAGGGACCTACAAGTACCGGATTGGGGTTGGAGCACCCGTGTACATGGCAGCTGTCATAGAGTACCTCGCAGGTAAACCAAGAACCTGCTCCTGGAAGTGTTCATCACACACAGAAGCCAGGGTTAGCCACGGGATGGGATACGAACACGTGGGTAACTCCTGAAAATCAGACTCTGCAAATGCAGGATTTGTTGAAATTTGCTGAAAATGCTAAGGAGGTTAATTTGTTTCCTGGAGAGGCTGAGGGTGGAAATTCTCTCCTTTAGAGACACCATGCTTGGTCACTAGCTGGAAGGGTTATTTTTTATTGCTTTGCAGAGTGAGAAGTCACATCTGGGTAGTTTCTGTCCCAGAAAAAACTGCAATTAATTAGGCTTTTTGATACACCTAAATGTGAATAATAGGAGGAAAAAAAGCAAACCCACCTTGTACATCTATTGTGCTTTTTAAGTGAGCAAACTGTCTTGCTGGCTGCATTTCTCCTTGCAGGACAGTATCAAAGTGTTATGAAATGTAAAGATGGGGTTTTTTTGTATTTTAAAAACCCTTTTTGCTTTGCCTAAGTGTATAAAGAAGGTGTTTCAGGATTTAAATCTTCCCACATGTCCTGAGTTTTCTTTTTCTGTCCTTCTGAAATTCAACTTTGAGGAAGGGGCAGGTGTCCCATGGTAATACAATATACTGTGGTTCTTTATAGAAATATTTCAGAGTGTCCTATGATCACATCTGCTGAGTTTCTCATTTAATTATGGAAGATAGCACATTAGCAAATTGTTAGAACTCACGGTGCAGAGAGGATTCTGATTCAGGTTACTCAGGAGTTACAGATCGAGACTGAGGTGCATTAGAGAATCTGTGAGGAGCCAAGCCTGGATGGAATTAGTTGAGTGAGTTGTGTTTCAGGAGTGTAGTTTATTGCCAAAGTGGCATGAAGAAGCTTGCATGGAGCCTGGTTGTCCATGCAACAGGTTTTATGTAAACACGGCCATTTTTTCACACGTGAAGCTTGTTCTCACTACCAGACAATAAATGCATTATGTTCTTTCAAAGGTGTGGAGAAAATCTGAAGTCTCACTACTAAATTTCACTAATTTCACATTTTCACTATTAAAATTAGATTTATGATGAAGCCTAATAGCACATTACAGAAATATCCATGTTTGTGGCAGTACATTCCAGGATGAGAATAAATTTTATTCTTTTTTCCCTGAGGCTACTTCTGGAGCTGGAGTGACAGTGTATGTATGGCTTGTGTTGAAGCCATCACAGTAACTTTTATAGCATAATGTGTTGCATTGTGACTCTGCTGACCTTCTGTCTGGAGAGAAATACTTTTTTACTTTTCCTACTCCACAGGGAGATATTTCTAGGATAAACATTTGGAGATGCTTGTTCTGAGCCGTGGCAATTATTACAAGGTGCAGTAATAAATTGTCAGCAGCACATCTGGTATGTGCAACATTTCAGTGGATCAGACCGAGTTGTGGTCAGCACTGTTTGCCTATTACCTGAACTAGAACAATGTATGCCTTGGCTCTGCTCCTGGATAGTAAGTGCAGTTTAGTTTAAGACATTAATCTGAAATGAGCAGATTATGTGTGGGCCTACACTTTGCTTTAGAAAAAAAAAGAATATGTAGTCAACCAGTCAAGAAGATTGCTAAAGGTGTAGGCTGGGAGCCCACATAAATTGTAAGGGAATGCTATTTTCAGCTTCTTGGTTTAGCAGAGAACTCCTGTATGTATTGTGATAGAATGGAGTAATGTTTCTGAGCAAACATCTATTGCTGGTGGATTGTGTTCTTTCCAAACCAAAGTTCCTGTGCTCTGTCCAGGGTTTTGTTTGGGAATATTACAAAGGTGGAGAGTTCAGTTAAAAAAACAGGGTTGCAACATCTAACCCTGCTGATGTAGTTATTCCTAATATTACATGTGAATAAAGTCTTTGGTTTTGGGAAGCCTGCAGAAACAAAATAGGTTTTTCCAAGGATGTTGTCAAATGGGGTATTATATGTCAAATTGGTAAATTTTCTTAACATTATCTGATTTTTGTATTACAAATGCCATTCTTTTCTCCTAGACTTGCAGGTATGAAATGGTGATTCCTCGGGATGAAAGGCTGCGTGCAGGGGAACTGCTTCAGGCTGAGTCTGGGAGGGTGGCAATAAGAGCCTGTGACTTTTTAGCTGTTTCACAGAAGCAGGTTGAATATATTTTTTGTGCTATGTCAAAACATTCATGAGAACTTCTCCTCTAGACCCCTGAGTGCTCCTCTGTGTTTGAGCAGAGATTTGATGCTTTACAAAAGGGGAAGAGTGGTCTCTGCCACCTCAGGGAAATCTAACTCTAACTCTAACTTTGATAAAACACAGGTTGCTCATGCTTAGCAGAGACTTCTTTGATTTTAATAGCAAAAATCTCTGAAGACTTGGTCCTCAGTGAATATGTTCCAGCCTCTCTCAGCTCCCAGATCATAAAGTTGTGGGGAGACAGTGGTTATGGGAGAAGAATATTGATGTTAGAGGCAGAGCCAGGGATAGATCTGGCTAGTGGGGAGAGCTGGATTGATGGCCAGTAGGCAAATAAATGGCGAGGAGTGTCTAAATATCCTGGCAGGAAGCTGGAGTAAGTTGAAAAAATAGGAAATAGGCCAAGGATTGGATGGAGGGGGTGCCGGTAATGAACCTGGGCAGGAATGTTGAGCCTGAGTAGGCGGGAGAAATGGTGACTGTCCAGCAAAGGCAGCTGAGGTAGTGGCTTGCCAGGGAAAGGAGACTGGGCAGTGGAGCTGGGCAAGCAGGTCATGGCTGGGATAGGGGCAAGGTGGATGAGGCTGGAAGGGTCAAACAGGACCAGAACCACCTGGCTGCCTGCATTCCTCCAGGGCCTGGCATGGACCAGCAGATCTCTGTGAGCAACCAGCCCTGCATGGTCTGTTGTTGGCCTAGATTTGTGTTGCCCCAGAGCACTGAGCCTCTTGACTGGCATCATCCAGATGGTGCCTATACATCTGGAGCATCCTTCCTCCCAGTTTGTGTAGTTCAGACTGCTGTTTGGCTTTGGTATGTGTTCTGCATCACAAGATACTAGATCCCTGTTTTTTCCTTTGTAAGCAAGATTGATTGTGGCAGCACCTCACAGCCATTATCAAGCCCAAATCTGCACTTTGCCTTATCAACCCCATCATTAAAATGCCAGCAATCACCACAGTGTATCTGTAGAAGAGGTACTTTTACCTCAGCTGATCGACTAACATAAAGATCTCATCACTGTTGTAAACCTTTCTTTTTAATCTCTCTGTGCTGTTTTACATTTTAGGATTGAAAATCATATTGTAAAACTGCAGCTTAATTCCAGAAGGTTGTGTTTACTGAAACAAAGTTGAGTTCCACTGGCTTCAGAGTTCAAATTCTGTGAAAAATTGGCCTGAGTCCCATGAGATTGATGGATTTTGCAACAGACTCATGCTCTGAGTGTGCACAGGGCTGACTGCAGTCACAACCAGCTAAATCAAACATCAGAGGCATATGTCCCACAGGGCATCTTCCCAAAAAGTAGGCAGAGAATTCAGATGCCTGTCAATGAAGAAGCACAAGTCATGTGAGTGGTGTGCTGGTCAGAGGAGCTCATGGAAGGTCGCAGTGGAAAGTCATCCTCTCTAAATTAGGGCAGAACACAACACCAGCAAAGGCTTCCTCCTTCAGAGGAATCATCTGGAATACTCTTTTTTCCTGTTGTGCTCATCTGCCATGCAGAGACAAATCCAGCAGATAGTTTTCCACCTGCAAATGGGTGGCCATGGACTCCATCATCCAATACATTTTCTCAGAGTAAAGGTATTACTGTTAGATTTCAATGTGGTAGTGTAACAGGAGCTGACACAACTTATCCTGAAGGGTAGGTGGAAAACAAGATAACCTGTATGAAATCTTTCCAATTTGCCATCAGTAATTCTCATAGACCTTTCTTAGCAGTCCAGCTCTTCACAAAAGCTCAGCTGAGCAAACACTTTTGGCTTGGCTAGGATGCTTTAGTTCCCAGACATTTCAAATCTGCTGATCTATCAGCTAAAGAAACCTCTTTTTCCCTGTGTGTCACAGGATGACAAGATGTAATCCCATTCAGGTCATAGCTTGGCTGCTGCTTGTGTCTGTTGGAAGAAAGTTATGTTTTTCTGAAGATGTCTGAATTGAAACTTCCAATGTGAAGGCATCTTTGTGGCTTTTGACTCTTGCAGGAAGCAATAGTATTTGAGATTTCAATGTAATTCTTAATGCCTGGTGCTGAGAGCACGGAAAGTAAACCCAGCTTATGGCTGAAAATACCAAAATGCCCAATTCCAAGAGAGCTTTTTATGATATGGGACTTTATTATAGGACCTATATACTCAGACCAGTCTTCTCAGAATTTAGGTAACCTCAGATATTAAGATGTTTCTAAATGAAATGTAAGGCAATTTTTTTAGGCATCTGTTATTGTAGCAGAGGATGTGATAACTGAAGCTTCCCGTTTTGATACTGTACTTTGTAAATGCCATTTCATATTCTTAATATTATGAGTCCCTGCCTCCACCACTAGAAAAAATATGCATAGAAACCTTCATTAAAAGGAGGCAAGGCAATTATTTACCTATGCAAAAGTTTGGCATCCTTTGGTAAGTTATATAAATATTCCACGATCTGGCATACATCACCTCTGCCTTGGATTCCCTTCTTCCCAGTGTCCTGTGATGGATGGCTGGCATTTGAGTGTTCTGCCTTTTTTGCTCTTAACATTAGGCAGAGGACTAAGAGTGCACCATCAGAATGCTGCTGGCCAAAGGACCCAAACCTGGGGCAGTGGGGTGAGCACCCAGGTAGCAGGATGTGCCTGTTGTTGGCACACCTGAAAGAACTTCAGTTCTCACACAGGTAAGTATGTGTTGTTTTTTGGATTTTTCTTTTTCCCATGATGCAATTTTCCTCTGCTGTCAGCACATATCTGCAAAACCCACTGGAGGAGCCTGGGTCTCTTTTCTTGCTCTTTTCTTGTGCTGGTCTGCACAATGGATGGAATCTGTTCCTGCTATCTGCTGCTGCGTTCCCACTGGCAGAGGTCTGGGAGAAGGTCTGACACTTCCAGCCCCATGGGGGTGAGAATAGCTGGGTCATGCAGGATCTCTTTTAAGTTTCCTCCTTTAACATTCAGGACAGACTAGGAAATGCTAGAGCTGAGAGGTTCCTGCCCTAACATTTACAATTCACTGTGAATATGCATGTAAATTCTAAAAAAAGGCTTTTATATTTCCAACATTCAGTTAAATATGTATGCTGTGTAGTAGTGAAAACTGGAAGACAAGTTTGTAATATTGTTATTCTAACTGAGTGGAATTGAAAGCTTGAATTTGTCCCATGAGCCAGAGCTAAGCCTCATGTTGAAGTCATTTGGATTTTAGCCAAACGTTATGTACATTTCCACTAGATTTTTCATGAAAGTTCTTCTTTTTGTAATAGTTATCTTTCGTCATGTATTTGATAAAAAGGAGTAGGATGTCATTGAGACATCAATAAGTTATCAATAGGATAGTACTGATTGGCTGTAATTTTCATATTCCTGTTACTGACAAATGCAAACACAAACCCGAAAACCAGATGACAGAGACACTGTATACTGAAACAAAGTGTGAATATGATTTTTATGATTATTTGGAGAAAAAGAATTCCCTTCTCCTTCCTTCTCAGTGTTTCAGTAGAGTTCTTATATGAGAAATAACTTCTTAGTAGAGGCCAAACTATGTAAGCTAATGAATTATACTGATTGCTACAGTCCAAATAAGCTTAGGAAGATGTATCTGTATTTCTGTAATTATTAGGAAAACCTCAGTGACTTTGGTTATAGTATAAATGTTACTGCCAATTTAGAGAAACTACCTTTGAAGTGGCCTCCTGTTCCCAGTGATGTAGAAGGACCCTTCTATCAATATTTCATGCATTGAAGCTCCTCACGTTGTCTCTGCTTGCATCTGAGTCAAACCTTTTCATTTCTTGTTCTGAAATGAAGCTTCTCACAGATTTTCAGTTTAATGCACAATTCCAGCAGTGCCTGGCAGGTGTGTTGGCTTTCCAAGTATTTCTTCAAATGCACCTCAGTCTTCATCTTCCCTGGACCTGAGAATCCTTGCTGTTTGTCAGAGCTGTCTGTTTCAGGTTGGGTGTTTCACTGCATGCTTGACTGTTCTGTTGTCACAGGGCTGGTGATAAATTTTGGACTGTACCATTTTTTAGGTGGTTTTTTTGCCTTTTTGAAAGAGTATTCTGACTTGGGGCTCTTAAATTATTTGAACCAAGCTTAGCATATTTTCTCCTAGATAGCCTTTAGGGAATTAGGAAGGACAAATTAATTTAGCTAAATTTACAAATACATTGAGTGGGGTTTGGTTTCTACCTTTCTGTAGCAAGAACCCTTTAAATCTGGAGATGTCCCTGAAAAGGTGAATGGGTACTAAGAAGCAGTGTAAAATGTGTATGCAGCATGTACCTAAGCTGCATTTTTGTTACTTATTTTTGTCTTGATGTGTTACAGCCGAAATCCTGGAGTTGGCAGGAAACGCGGCGCGGGACAACAAGAAAGGAAGGATTGCCCCCAGACACATCCTCCTGGCAGTTGCAAATGATGAGGAACTGAATCAGGTGCCTGTTCACATTTTGGTGCAGGAGTTATGTGCTGTGGCTTGAGTGAAACTGCTACCAGGGAAGGTTAGAAACAGCTTAGTCTGAGACATGAATGAGAGTGCAGTTACTAGGCCAGCAGATTGTGCCCTCTTAAATAAAAGCAAACAAAAAAAAAGGTTCCTCATCTTAAATTTTATGGACATAAATTTTGGTTCTTCTTAGCCTATGAGTCTCGTTGAAGCAAGTAGACTCGATGCTTCACTTTTTCCTCAGGGACATTCAATACTTAAAAAAAATGTGCAAGACCTTTTCCCAAAAGTTGTAGAAATGTGTGTTTTCTATTACACTGGCTGTGAGGCCCATGTTGGGTAGGGATCTGGCTCACTCTCTGCTATTGCTGTCTCCCTGTCTGTTTGCCAAAACTGTGGTTTTCAGGGCTCTGACTCTCGGGATCACTTGTGGGATCACTTCTGCTAGACTTGTCGAGTGAGGACAGAGATCACAGCATGGGCTGCAGATCGTACTATTTGGGGTGCTGAAAAGGTTCAGTCAGCATCAAAGTATCTCCTCTGTAGGAAGATGGATGATGTCATTCACACTTTGAATACTCCTGCACTTAATATGACTGCTTTAAATAATGAAAATGTGGTGCCCATGAAATCATGTGTCTCTGTTTCCAGTCTAGTGGAGTGAAAATTCAAAACAGGCTGGAGTAGAAGGAAAAGTATGCTAACACTACCAGCCTTTTCCCAGCTCTGTGGTTCTGGTCAGTGACCTGTGAACTGGGATCTAGATCCAGTGCTATCTCTAAAGTATTAGCCAGACTTTGTCCTCTACGTGGTATCACAGCCCAGTCCTGTTGTTTGCCACTGCAAAGCAAGTCCTTGGAGCTTTTCATTGCTTTCACTGCACCTGTTTCCCTGCCAAAGGGACCTGCATCCAGTCATCCTCTGAGCAGGGCTGTGGTGCAGTTCTTTTTTTTAGGTAGCCCATAGACAGTCTTCTTCTTTTACCCTTATTCACTGGCTGTGAGTCACCAAGGACAGGTTTGTGCTGAGCCGGGCACTGAAGAGGAAGGAATGATTGTACAGCAACAGAATTTGCCAGGATGTGCTGGCTGACTTTGCTGTCACCTGCCAAGTTCCTTGTTACTGTGGATTGTTTCCCTAATAGTTTTTTGGTGGTGCAGACTAAGAGGATCTGTAATATGCTTCCATACACTGCTTCTCCTTGCAGTTGCTCAAAGGTGTGACTATTGCAAGTGGAGGTGTCCTGCCCAGAATTCAGCCAGAGCTTCTAGCCAAGAAGCGGGGTGCCAAAGGCAAATCTGAGACCATCCTTTCCCCTGCTCCTGAGAAGAAGGGGAGGAAATCTATGGTGAACAAAAAGGGTGGGAAGAAGGCAAAGTCTACCAAGGCCCGGACGTCCAAAAAGGTAAGCACGGGGCAGGTACAGATTCCATGTCACCCTCTGCAATATTTTATAGATAATTGTGTAGAATCTCTTACCTCCACACTAACTCTGTGGCAGTGAATCCTTGCTTTTAAAATAAAGGAAACTGTGTCCTAAAACACTTTCTACTAGAGAGATGTCATACCTTCAGCCTCGTACAGTTACTGGGTTGCTGTTAAGATTTTTCACTGTCCAGAGAACTCGTCCTGACATGGAACATCAGTGTCATTGTGACAAACTCTTTGTTTCATGTGTTCTTAGTTGTGCTGTTGTTAGTGATTTTTAAAAGAAGAATAAATCAATCAGAACTTGATTCTGATTTCCCTGCACTTTCCTGATTCCCACTGATTTCCTGATTCCTGTTGCACTTTTCCCTTAGGGCTGCCCATCCTCTATCACTATCTAAAATGGATTAATTTGATAAAGCAGTAACCCAGATCAGTGCTATTGGTTTGTCATTCCAGAGCATGCACCTTGAAACACTGCTGAGTTTTTGACTGGGTAGGGTTAAATGATACTAAGCTTTGATGGAAACTTTTTAAACTTAGATTAAGCACATTTTTCTGGAGGCCTCAAAGTTTTGATACAGTTCCATAGATGAGAATATGCAGAAAGAGCTTTCAAAAAGAACACAGAGTTGCTTAATGGGATGTTTAATAGGATGCCTCTGTGTATTGATCTCAGCTACCACCTTCCTTTGAATTGTGCACATGCAGAGTTTGGACTCGTTAGGAGGTGGTAGCTTCTTGACATACCTTAAAGCAAATACTGAGAGATGTGAGGAGATGCTCCTGCAGCCTTCTAGGACTGGTAGGTTTGCTACTCCTACCTCCTATGGGAGGTAAGCCGTAAGAAGACTTTCTTATTTAATAACTGAGACTTAAACATTTGTTTTTCAGATCACAAAGTTGATTTTTCTTCAAACTGGAGCATTTGACTGGGTTACTAAGTGACTAAGTTTGATTTAATATGAGGTTCTGCTCTGTTAGCAACAAAAATAAACTAACACATGCCCACCCATATAAATACAACCTTAATTGTCAGTAAATCTACAGATGGGTGTGGGTGCCCTGCCTCTGACTGTGACTACAAATGTATGTAATGCCTCAGATGAACCACGGATTTAACATTATATAAACAGTGCGGATCTCTGTTGTTACATAACCTTAGGGGATTACAAGGCTATGAGTAATATTTTGATCAGAGAAGATAAGATTTGTAGTAAGTTATTAAATCTCTCCATTATTGAATAATGCTAGATATTGATTATTTTGTTTCCTTTGAGAAGTCTTGCTTTTTTTTTTTCTCCCATCAAATAGAACAAACAAAAGGACAATGAAAAAGAAGGAGCTTCAAATTCAACAACTGAAGATGGACCTGGAGATGGTTTCACTATCTTGTCCTCCAAGAGCCTTGTGCCAGGACAAAAGGTAATAGAGAGCAATAACAAATTGGGGCTTAGCATGAAGGGAAGGATGCTTTTCTCCTAAACCAAAGCATTTCCAACATCAGCCTTTTTTTCTTCAAATCATGATGTTAGAGCATTAGTTTTCTAGCAATAACTTCCTCTGTAGCAAGCTCCCAAGTTGTGGGCGTATTACCAAATCATCTGAGTGGTGTGCAAATCAATTCATTAAAAGCTAAAAGTCAGAATCACACATACTGAACAGAATAAAATTGCTGATCTCTGAAAGACTGAATCCAGCCTTCTTTCACTTCAGCTTTTTGGTATGAAAATGATTTTGTACTCAGATTACTATTTATTTTTCCTCCCCCTCGTTATTATTTTTCAGCTTTCTCTGACACAGAGTGACATCAGCCATATTGGCTCCATGAAAGTAGAAGGCATCGTTCACCCTACAACTGCTGAAATAGACCTCAAGGAGGAAATAGGTGAGGCTCTGTTCATGCAGAAAAAACACATCTAGAGCTAGAACAGTAGCTGGTCTACTGGCTGCCTGCTGAGATCCCACTCTGTTTCACCTGAATCTACCCCAGGCCATAAAATATCACTTACAGCTTCTGAAAATCAGGCTGGATCTGAGTAGGTATAGCAGGCTAATCACTAATTTATCTTTTTTTAATGACAAGCAAAACACAGATAATTTGTTGAAGCACATGAGCAGCAAAGGTGTAAATAATTATTATTCAGGTGTTTATTGGCTTATTTTTACATTTGCATCTGAAAATTACATTGCAAAATTATATATTAATAGCACTTCTAACTGTGACTTTCATTATAGGATGTTACATAATTTAGAAATACTCATGTACAAAGCCTTATACTGCTCATGTGAAATAAGGAAATACTGTTATTACAAATACGGAAATTTAACCAGGAGGGAGGTACAAAGCTATTCAGTCAGTTGCATAGGGAGCACAGAATCTAGTAACAGGCTTTTGGATCGTTGTTTTTTAGTCGTCAAGACCTTCACTGGCATCCCAGCTATGTTTGCTTCAGCAAGTAGTAGGGTTTGTATGCTGAGTCCATTTTGGAGGCTGAAAATCCCACTCCACACTATTTTAGCCATAAGTCAGAGTAAATAACATTCTTACAGATATTTATAATAAAGAAAATTCCAGTAACAGCATACAGGGCTCTTCAAAATCATGAAAAGTAGACTTTATCTGTGTCTAGGCAGAGTGGTGAACATAAACATCAGCTGCTGCTGCTAGTAGAGGGAGATAGGATAGTGTGTGTACAGTGTTCTTTTAAATAATGTGGACTTGTTTATCCACACTGATTCTCTGAAGCCAAGGCCTTTTTCTCTGTGTCCTTGCAGGCAAGGCACTGGAAAAGGCTGGAGGAAAAGAGTTCTTGGAAACAGTGAAAGAGCTTCGCAAATCTCAAGGACCTTTAGAAGTTGCTGAAGGTAAAAAGGATACTCTGCTGTCTTTTGGACATGGCTCATCTTATATGTTCATTTCTCTGGACATTCTGATCTGTTCCTGATATTATATGTCATTGCTTATGTGATGTAAATGTTTCTTCAAAGCTGTTGCTGATATAAGCAGCCTGCTGAGAGGGAAAAAAAGGAAGGATAGGATACCAGTGGGCTGTGCACATTCTGGTTTTAGACTGGTCAATTTGTCTTAGGCAATTTCTGTCCACAGGAGTCCAAAAATTAAGGAAATCTCGTGCCATCTTTCCTGCTCTGATTGTACTGCAGCCTTAGTGAGAATCAGAAACAGTTCTCAGCCTAATATATGAGGCATAAGAAAAATTCATGATACTTTATAAATTACTCCTCTTTATGCATATTTGATTAGCAGTATATAACCCAAATAATTACCTTGCTTTGAACACAAATGAAGATGTGATATGATCTGCAGAACTGGCGTGCTTTGTGGAAGAGCAATTGCTCAGGCACTACAGCTACTTTATTAGAAGAGCTCCCTCCAAGGGTTAACACATTTGTAGCAGGGAATAGTTTGGGACCTGAGATTGTGCTTTCCTTTGTGGACAGATTAAACTAATTGAAGGTGTCTGGAAGACAGATAGAGAGAAGTTACAATATGCCTTATATGGCTTAGTATCTCTATACCCAAGAAAATAAATGCTTTAAATAGTCTAGTTTTGGATATTTCATAATTGAGTTTTATAGTTTTATAATCTGAAATAATAGGGAATTTTTTATACAATTTTGATACAATTTGCTTCACTTTCATATCAAATGAAATTTATATGCTGTAAAATCAAAGTAAACTACTTTTCTCTGTCAACGTCACTATCCAACTAGAAGATAGACTCCTCTTATGCTAGGACAGCTGGTTAAAATTTAAGTAGCACAGAGTTCCTCTGTGCCTGCAACAGAATTCCTTTGTGATGGTGAACAAGTGGAAAAACATCCAGGTTTTTCATGCATGGGCTAATTCCTTCCTGCACAGCTAATTTCAGAGTGTTTAACCTGAGATTACCAAGACCTAGACTTCCACTAGTGCTGATGGTGACAATTGCAACAAAAGCAAACTGATGCCATGCTGTGGACTCTGCAGTTCCTGGACAAATATTAGGCTTTCTGAAAAATTAATCTGAGATTCCTAATTGGACATAACTGGTGGGGACAAATTTGATTTCATGTCCTTGTCTGAAATTACCCAGCTGTGAAGTGAGTCTAAATATTACTCTCCAACACTCTGGAGCTGTAATGATGATGATGCAGGATATTTGTGATAAGCACTCTCCGACAGCACTGCAGAAGCGTCTGTGGGGATTACTGGTACTGTGTTCAGGGTGAGGTTTTCGTACTTTGCATAAAACAAACCCAGAGGCTGTGCTGAATGAGAGAGCTAAAAACCATTATTGAGTAGCTGTGTGCTAACCAAATGAGCCCTGGGTTCTTTGGTCTCCAAAGAAATAATGATTGATCACAAAAGGAATGATGAGACAGGTTATGATTGCAAGCAAGCCGTTGTGGTGTATTTTAATTCCAAATGTATTCCTATGGAGAGATAATGTAATTAACAAGGTACGTTGGGTTGAGAGGTCATTGCAGGGTGCTTTCTGTTCCAAACTAAATGTTATATTTTCATTTGTGTTAGCTGCACTCACTCAGTCTAGCGGCCTAGCAGCAAAGTTTGTCATCCACTGTCACATCCCACAGTGGGGATCAGACAAGTGTGAAGAGCAGCTCGAGGAGACAGTCAAGAACTGCTTAACAGCTGCAGAAGACAAGAAGTTGAAGTCTGTGGCTTTCCCCCCGTTTCCCAGTGGCAGGTAGGACTCCCTGTGTTGGATAGCAGAGGTGAAACTGGCTGTCAGAGCTGCTGCTGTGACAAAGAGGTGCCCTCTGCTCTGTGATCCTGCCTCTGCTGCTGCCATCTGACACTGTGCTGCTCCTGAGGAATCCAGCCTGAAGTGCAGTGTTTGCATGAAACTGCCAGAGAGCCTTTATAAAGATAAATTAGCTAACCCACAGGACAGCTGAGTGGTCTTGCTGTGATTTCTATTGCTAGGCAGTCATTTTCATTCCTCTGCACCACCTCAGGTTTTGTGTCTCTTCATTTTCTGCGGGGAGTCTTACTAAACTGCATTTGTACTAATACGATTATACCAGCATAGTACTGAAGGCAGGCAACAGCAATGCCACCTGAGCTATGTGGATGTGGGGTGTTCACTTCAGCCCTCCTGAGAACAGATATTTAAAAGACTTTTCACACAAACCTTTTCTTTCAGAAGAAAATCAGTTTTTCTCAAATGTAGTTCTGCTTTCAAAAGGGAAAACTATTAAACCGAGTGTGAAGATACACATTTCTTTCTCCATAACTAGCAAGCAGAATGTGCTGGACTAAGAAATCTGAAATATTTCTCTTTTTCTTCTTTTTTTCTTTTGAATTTCTTTTTAAATCAACAGTTTGTTGGTCTCTGATGACAAGAAATCTTACACAGGCCCTGCTAACTGCAGAAGTTGTTATCTTGTGTTAGAGTTTACATGCTTATATTTAATTTGAAATATATATACTGATTTTTGTAGTAGGGCCCAAAGAGAAGAGTGGAGTACAGTCCAGTTGTGTTGGCCTGACAGTGAATAAAATGAAAGTAAAACTGCATTTGATCAGTGAAATCACTGCACGTCACTGAATACACGGGAGGTGAAAGTGCCATTTTTACACACTCTGCAAAGCAAAATAATATTTTTATGGATCAGGACAAAAGAATAAATAGAAGGACAGTGCAATTTTTAGTCAATTTTTTAATATGCAGATCTTTTTGTTTACGGTTTTCAGTCAAAGCAAAACATGATAAAATGTTTTAACAATCTTTAATATAAAGTGCTGCTTTCAAAAATGAACTGTAGCTTTTCATTCCAATAGAAAAAGTTTCTAGACTTCATGTCTTCTAAGGGCATAGAAGTAGATTAATCCATTCTTGGACCGTTAGTCCTAGTGCAGATTCTTCTCCTGCATTGTTCCGTTTCACTCTCTGTTGCTCTTACAATTATTCCTCCTAACAGAAAAAGAGAGGAAGTCTTACCAGGTGCTGCTGGTTTACACTTCATTTATCATAGGACCTCAAAACTTTCAGAAAAAATGTAGTTTTTCCAATAGGACTTCCTGGTTTTGCTCTCATTTTATTCTGCCTACACATCTGCACAGGAAATGCTGGTTTTGTGAGTAGATAAAGAAATATACTGTATCAGTTCTGTGAATTTTCATTTTCCTTTGTCCCATCTTAGGAGCTATGTAACTAAGATAACATTGCAATAGATGGGATACCTCAGTTGTGCCAGATCTTTTTGATGGTTTTCATTATAAATATGATTGTAGGTTAGAGAATATTACCACTGAGAGGAGTGATTGAATGCATCTCGACCTTAATTTGGCTTGGAGTTGTAATTTCAGTTATTTTCACAGGAATCCCAAGCGGAGTATTTTAATGGCAGAGTGAGGAGGTCAGCTAAGTAGGTGATGTTTTGGGTTTGGGTTTTTTTTCAGTTTTCAACTGAAAAAAAATCATTCTTTGGAATTTTTAGCCTGCCCAGGATGGCATGGAAAAGTTTAATTCTAAGGGTAAGCATTAAAAAAATGTTGTGTGGTCATAAGAAGTAGAAGCAGATGAAAACAGCAGCTATACCAGCAAGGAAACTTAATTCAGCAGCAGGTGAATATTGGTATCAAAACCTTGAGGTTTGCCAAACTGCAACTGGCACTATCGTAGCAGCCTGTGGCTGAACCAGCTCTGGCTGGCTCCTCTCAGCATCACCGCTCAACACTCACCTGCTCTCTTTTCTTCCCCGACCACACAGAAACTGCTTCCCCAAACAGACGGCAGCCCAGGTGACCCTCAGAGCTATTTCCACCCATTTCGACGGCACCAGCTCTTCCTCCTTGAAGAACATTTACTTTCTGCTCTTCGACAGTGAAAGCATTGGTATCTACGTGCAAGAAATGGCCAAGCTAGACACTAAGTAGCAATGGCAGCCAAATGAAACTTTATTTTTCAACAAACTTGAGTAGCATTAAAAGCATTAGAGGTGGGTTTTATTTTTTCAATGTGACGAGGAGGGGGAGTGGTAGTAGTGTGATGTGTTGTGGCTTGATGGAGAGCTGTGATTAGAGATGAGAGGGGTTTAGTCCGATTTCTTCGTGACATTTTTATCACATTAGGCAATTGAGTTACCATCTGTCTTCAGGAGTTTAGTGTCCCTTGTTACTTTAGTTTAGAAGTTTTTAAAGAGTAACCTCAATTTAGATTTGTAGTGATGATTTCTTCACACACACACACACTCCCCACTTAAAAGAAAGCTCTTAAAAATGTTCTGCTCCCTTTTCCCCTCCCTTGAGGGTAGATGGTAAACTTCTGCCTTCAAGCCACAGAGAGGGGAAAAGGGTTTTAGAAGTGATGCATGAGGAACTTCTGTTTTGCTTTTAACTCACAATAACGTCTGTAATTACTGAGAATATTTCATGGTGATTTTGTTTGTTTTATAAGAAAAAAAGAAAAAGATGTGTCAAGTGTGGTTATTATTAAAAACCCTAATTTTGCTCTGGGAATTTCTCACCCTAAAAAGAAAAAAAAAGGAAAAGAAAATTTTAAAAAAGCAGCAGCATCTGTAATTAAGTGCTTGCTATATCACAACCAACAACTTTTCTGACTGAAGTTTAGTGCTGTATGTGACACAATTAAAGCTGCTGAGGAGATTTTGACACAAAGCTGCATTATATTCTGTTGAATTCCAGGCTTACCATACCCCCTTCCAGGTTTTAGACAGGCATTACCCTGGCAGCACTGCGAGCCATTCTCCCTGCAAGCTGCAGAGCAGATGCCAGATCTGTAAGAAGCAGGTTCTTCTTAGAAGAGCAAGAATAGAGAAAGCCAGGGAAAAAAACCAAAACAACAACACATAACTAACAAACCACAGAGATTCTGGAAACCACAGTGTTTATTGGTACAAATCAAGGTGAGCCAAGCTTCTTGCTCAGAGCTGTCTCAGTGGGGGAAATAAAAGAAACATTTCTTCCCTGGTTTTCATCACGGGACCTTCTCTGCAGTTCATTTGGGAAGTGCCTCCTTCCCCTTTAGAGCAAGGCAGGCACACCTTTTATGTAGCATGGTGACGGGTGGCTTGAGGAGGTGCTGCAGAGGACAGTATCAGTCAGTCCAAGCAATAGAAGTGCACCCTCACCCTCTTCCAGTTGCTGTACTCCTTGCTGGATTGTTACTGGTGCCCTCTCAAGAGGGCATTGTCTGTCCCATCGTCTTCCAGCTCTTGGAGACGAACAGATCCCGGCTCTTGCCAATGGTCACCAGGAGACGTCCCACATAGCAACCATTCACCTGGCCTACTCCATCATTCCTGCCCATGGAAAGCAGGAAGGTTAGTGACCCTGCAAAGAAGATACAGAGGTGTAAGTCAAGCAACTGTTGTCCAGCTCCCCTGCGTCCATGTGGAACAGCTTTCAGCAGAGTTCTGTTAAGTGTTTACATCAGTGTTCATGAACAAGAAGACCCATTACCCAACTAGGTTTTTGAGACCAGATTGTTCAGTTTGTGTTTGTTTTAGTTTAAGGGGAGAAAGACAGAAAAGGGAAGTCATCTTATTCCCAGAATTTAATTGGACAGTGAGCAATTTTAAGAAAAGAAAATAAGTTTGATGAATTGCAGACTCCCATCAGTAGATTTATCAAGACATTAGCGAAGAAAGAACATACTGTGTGGTAGACTGACACAGGTAATTAATATCTACACTGTGTCTTTGTCAAGGACTAAGATGAGGCCTGAACTATAAGCTGACATAATCAACCCCAATTGTGAGTTCCTTCACAATGAATTCAGTGAGTTCAGATCCCATGCGAGTTAGACAGCTGTTCCTTGCAGAAAAGCAGCCCAACACCTAAGGCCAGGTGCTAGGAGCTGACCTTACCTGGACTGTAGGTTTTGAGAGGCTTCTGTGTAAGGCTGTTGATGATATTTGTCACCACAATGTTGGCGTGGAGCCCAGCGTGGTAGGCCATCTTGGGCTCTTTGAGGTCTGCACAGTCCCCAATGGCATAGATGTTCTCATAGCCTTCCAGCTGGAGGTGCTTGTTAACTTTCAGAGCACCATTACTTGCCATTTTGTCACCTGTTTTGCCAAACAGCAGGTTTTTAGAAGCAGCTTTGTGTTGCTTGGTGTGGCCCGAGACCCTAAAATGCTGCTGATGTAATTGACACAAAGTGAGGGTTTGTTTTTTACCCTCTTTTCAATGTGTCAGGGAAGAGACACTTTTTGCCTTGCTGTTGTTAATCACTGCAGTCTCGTGCAATGCATCATCCTTTGATATTTCAGTAGAATCACCCCCGCAGGCTGTACACGGTTCATTCCCCACCTCACACCCCTCAAGCACCAGACACTGAAGAACTGTGTTGCTTCTCCCCACCCAGTGGTTTGGTTTTTTCTCTTACCAAATGCAGCAGCATATGCAGAAGAGTTAATCTTTATCCCCGTGCACAGCACCACCATGTCAACAACCACCTCGGTGCCCTTGTCTGTCCTTACTACCGTGTCCTTCAGGAACTGGTTTGGCCTGAGGTTCTCCATGTCTCTGACCTTTTCACCTGTCGCAACAGAGAGCCCTGGGTCACAAACCTTTGTTAGGCTGTGGTTTCCAGAGAAACAGGAATTCGAGGGAGCCATGTGTAACCAAAAAAGTCAGAAAGAGGACATTAGGAGATTCTTTAGCTAAAGGAAGAGCAGCTTGTAGGTCTTCAGAGGCATCGTTAAGGACGTACTTAACAGGAGCCGGACTCCTTTCCTGAGGAGAATCTCTTTCACCTCCTGACGGACACTGGCTAGCAGCTCCACATCAGCCAGCGCAGTTTTTGAGTGAATGAGGATGACCTGTTGGGGACAAAACAGCAAATGGGGACACAGGAACAGAACAGGACACACTGCATGCAAGGTGGGAGCAGCTATAGCTGGCCTCCTTCCACCCTGATGGATGCCTCCAAGAACAAGCCAGGAAGGGGCACCTAGTGCCACAGTCCTTGCTGGTGGCTGGCTACAGGCTCAGTAACTGGATGTGTAGTCATCTCAGGTACCTCCAGCAGCACCATCATAGAACAGTCTCAGAAACCAGGATGAAGTTAATTGTGATGAAGATGCTCCTACCTCTTTGTCCGGGTACTCCGTTTTGATCTCAGCAGCCATCTCCACACCAGCAGCACCACCTCCCACTACCAGAATGCGCTGAGATTTCTCAATCTTCGAGAGAAAATTTGTATTACAAGGGAACTGCAAATTGCAGGAAGCCAGAATACCTTCAGTCACACCATAGACCTTCTGAGACACAGCACAGGCCCAACAGTGCTAAACCTCTTAGTTCATTAAGAGGAAGCAAAAAAGGAGTGTCCTTGGCACTCTTCCTGCCTACCCTGTAACACTGTTGAGTATTTCAGGTTTCCCCTTGTGCTAGAGAAGCCATGATGAGCTCCTTGTCCTGCCTCCTCCCAGTGGACACCATGGGTCTCCTATGGTCCCTTTCTCTTAGACACAGCTGGCTGCAGATAGCCACAGTGGCATCTGGGACAGGGTGGCTGAACAAAGGCAGGCAGCACCTCGTAGGAGTTGATCCCCCACCTCTTTAACCATGTCTTCATAGGTCTGGATGGCACTTTCCATGTCAATGACTTGGTTGAACTTCCCAGGGAATGGCCCATCACTGCCTGTTGCAAGAATGAGATGGGAGTAGTGAAGCTCCTGGGAGGGCAGAAGGTAGAATATGGGATATTAGACACTTAAAAATGGAGCCTAGAACACAGTGGTTACCTCCTAGGTATTAATCACTCATTTCCTCATCTCCATCCCTTGCTGGTAACCAGGAAAGTATTTGTCACTGTCAGGAATTGACTTTAGGAAGTCAGGTGACACCAAGTAATTGCTCCTCAAGGTCTGAGAGAAGCACCATTCAGCTGAGAGCTGAGAGCTTTAAAGAAATTACCCTAAATTTACAGGGAATAACCTGATATTTATGCTGGACACTCACAGCTGGTTCCAGAGACTAACTTCTCTCCTTCACCCTCTCCTGAAAAGAGATGGGATGCTTTGGCTGGAAAGAGTGATTGATGCTGCTGCTCTTGTTTCTTCCTGCAGTTAAATAAGGATCTGAGCTCCAGGGTTAATTGTTGAGCTCTAAATCCAGATCTGAGAATAAAAGCTCAGCTGAGCAGGAGATGGGGTTGGGTATTTACTGCACACTCACATCCCAGCACAGCTCTAGGCCACTTAGCTTGGCTGGAAGGGGTGGTGCCGTGCAGGAAAAGATGCCAAGTTCTTCAGGAGGATGGAACACACCGTGCTGAAGGCTGACTCCCTGCACTAGCAGGTGATCCCATAAGGCAGCCAGGTCATTGCAACACCCACCTCGCCATCACTGAGCAAGACCTGTTGCCTCCCAGGGTCTATGCCCACAACCTTGCCTTGTCGGAAGCTGTCCCCAAAAGTGACCGAGTAGGAGATGAAAGTCTTCTTGGCAAATCCTGTGGGAAGAGGAGACGATAGGAGAGCTCTCCTTCTGTAGAGGCTAACAACCCTTTCTTCTCCAACCCCCCGCCCCACACAGTCCTTGCTCAGACAAAAGCATGGCATGCATCTGGGACTGTGGGCTGGGCATTTGCTGTGCGTTATCTCTGCCCAGCAAGGAGCTCCAGGACTTTTGCCTCAGATCAGGTGACACTCTTGGCTAGATGGCTTTGTCTGTGCTCCTTGTATCTCCTGTACTGATTTGCCTGTAACTGTTTTTGTGGTCCTGGCAATTTCAGGCTGGGTGTCAGAGGCTTTTTTTGTGTAATCTGCCTCTCAGACCAAACTTTTGCTGTCCTTTAGATGCTTGTTCCCAGCCTTGAATGTGATATTTTACCCCTAAATTCTCCAGTGACTGGAGTAATGGAGTTGGCCCAGCCTCCAGCTGAGGGCCCAGACAGGCCTGAGCAGCTGACAGGGTTTTTTCATCCAGGGCCTCACTGCTGAGCTGCTCCACATTTCAAGGGCCAGGTACGGAAAGTGATTGACTCACCCCTTCCAGCTGCTGTTGCTTTTAGCTTAGCCACCTTCCAAACTCTTGAAATTAAAAAAAAAAGTAAAGGGGGGGGCGGGGGGAGGGGAAGAGGGATATGGTCTGAGCAGTTTTTGCTCAGTTTTCCTAGCAGATGTGCAATTAGCTCAACCACAGACGGGCTGCGGATCCTCCCGGAGCCAAGCATTTGTTTTTCAGATGGAAAACATCAAGTCTTTCACCATCGCAGGGCAGNCAGGGGAGCTGCCCGAGCCCTTACCACTCTCCACGGCGGCCCGGAGCGCGCCCACGTTGTGATGGAAAGCATCTCGCACGTCCGCCAGGACGAAGGGGACGGCCCAGGACTTAAGCAGGCTGGCGGCCGCCGTCCCTCCGAAGCCGCCCCCGACCACCACGACCCGCACGGAGTCGTCCAGGGACAGGCGGGAGCCCATGGCGAGCGGGCAGCTGCGGGCCTCCGGCGGAGCGCGGCGCACGGGCGGGCCCGGAGCGCGCACGGCCTCCGCGGGCGGAGCTGCGGGCGGAGCTGCGCTCCTGGGCGCTGAGCCGGCTCCCGCAGCTGCCAGGCCC
>VYXC01000316.1:2192128-2223292 GCA_013397175.1 Platysteira castanea
CCCCCCCCACCTATTTTCTATTTCTTTCTTTCTTTATCTCTCTCATATTTCCTATCAAATAAAACCCATACTATTGTCACTGGCATATGGTCTTGTTTGCACCTTAATCTGGGCAGAGGCATTTCTAAGGACTTCAGTAACTGGATCGTAACAGCCCCCCGTGTACATACCCCCACGAGAAGGGAACCAAAGGCTTCACAAGCCACGAGCTGTGCTCTGAACTTCACAAGTCTGCAAACTGGGTGAAAAATGCAGTGGAGGATGGCCCACTCTGAAGAAACAGCTCCTTGGAGAGGGAAATGAAGATTACAGAATCACAGAATCAACTAGGAAAAGACCTCTGAGATCATTGAATCCAACCTGTGACCAAACAGCACCGTGTAAACCAGACCATGGCACTCAGTCTTTCCAGTCTCTCCTTAAACACCTCCAGGAATGGTGAATCCACCACCCCTCTGAGCAGTCCATTCCACCATCTAATCACCCTTTCTGTAAGGAAATTCCTCCTGATGTCCATCTTAAACACAGAAAACGTGTATTTGACCTGACTGGAGCAGGAAAGGGAGCCCAAAGATGGCTGTGCAAAAGGGACGGAGGGAAGATCACAGAATCTTGGAATGGTTTGGGTAGGAAGGGACCTTAAAGACCATCTGGTTCCAACCTCCCCGCCATGGGCAGGGACACGAGCTACGCATCACCACGCTGGAGACAGTGGGACATAAAAGAGGAGCAGGGAAGGGCTGAGGAGGTAGCAAAGGGTCCTGGAGAAGGGGAGCAGAGAGTGGAGAAGGTTGACAGTATAAAGGACATCCAGATCGTGTTCTTCCACAGCACGGAAGTTGTCCCCAAGACTTCTGGCTCCTGTGACATTCTGGATAAATATAGCTGCTGGCCCTGTGGATAAAAATAGCTGCTGCACACACTGCGGTGCTGTGAGCTGGCAGAGCTGCCCCCGCACTCGCCTGCTCCCTCCCTGTTCCTCATCCCTCCCTCAGCGAAACACAGCCCGGTGCCAAAACCCCCTCCCAGCAGAACTCTCCCCACTCTCTTTGTGGGTGGGAGACGACGAAGGATTTTCCTGGAAAAGCAGGGCCCGGACTCAGGATTGCCGCCAGAGGGTGCAGCCAGCTCGGCCGTGGGGACACGGGACACGGTGCCCGAGTCCAGCGCACCCTTGCCTCGGCCGCAGGAGGGGCTCGGGAACTGCGAAAGGAGGGTGGCAAAGGGCTCGAAAGCACGGAGGGGACCTTCTTGCACCCCGCGCTCTTCAGCCTGGAAGAGAGCTGGGAGGGGAGGGATGGAACAGCCAACAATAAAGCCGGAGTGGTGAAGGTCCTTGATGGGAAAGGCCGTGGCTCCACTGAAATACACCCAGGGGTAGGTTGGTGCTATTGGTTACAGAGGACTCAGCTGGAAATGCTAAAACTTTCAACAGGAGAAAAATAATATTGAATAATCTGTGCAATATAAACCCTTCACAGCTGCTAAACAGAGAGGCACCTGTCCCGGCCAGGAGATCCAGGAGCTATGAATGTCCAGAGGCTGGGAAATACCCCCAGGATAACAGTGCTCTGGGCCTGCTTCTTGTCTTTTTTCCTGCTGCTGGCATGGTACCTCTGTGAGGAGGCTGTGGGAAGAGCCTGGAAATAACTGGCATTGGGAAAGCACAATTCAGAGCAAAAATTGTAAAAAACCAAACACACTTCCATTTCTAAAGGGATGAACTCTGCCAGTTAAATCCAGTTTAAGCTCTTCCCTCAAATTACATGGACAGGCTTGCTTGGCACCCCTTGTGGCACCTATTCCAGTCCTGGCAGGGTTACCTTTACCTGTTATCTTTATCTTCACCTGTTATCTTTATCTTCACCTGTTATCTTTATCTTCCTTGGCATTTCATCCTGCTAGAACAAAGCTGGATCAAAGGCCCATTCCTAGGAGATGAGAATGCTGAGCATGAATTGCCACTTCCCAAGTGCTGCTGCCCTGTCCCCCTTCCTCTGCACCTTTGTGCCCAGCTCTGTCTTTTCCAGAGGCAATTTTGGGCTTTTCATGCCAGGTATTTGCCTGTATTTTACAGCACACACCCACTGCTGGGAGCAATCCATTACTCCGGGAGTACTCTGCTAACTTCTCCTGTCACCTGGTGTTTTCCCCCTCCAGATGTATATGAGGGTTTCCGTCAGGTGAATCCGGTTGGACAACAGAAGATCAGGGCAACCATTCAAAAAAAAGGGGGAAAAATCTTCTGAGCCAGTGAGTCGGAGATGCATGAACAAGCAAGAACAAGGTCATTGGCAAAAAGAGTGCCCAGAGCAAACAGCGAGGGTAAAAGGAGAAAATCTCACATCCAACCACAGACAAACAGGAAGAAACTTGGAATGCCCAAAGCTGTGGCCAGAGGGAGCGTTCCGTGCACAAGTGAAGTCTCAGATTTGGCAAATGGGATGTTTTGATGATACTTCTCCAGCTGGCAGGTGGTGAAAGCTGGTCAGCCTCGGAGAGGGGTTTGTCTCCTGCTGGTGGTCAGTTGGGCAGAGGCAGGCGGGCAGGCCCAGGGCAGTGATTGGCCTGCCCTGCCCTGTTCCAGGCTCCCCGGACTTTTCGTCAAAGCTGCCCCATGGATCAAACGCTCCCTGCAGGATGGCAGGGGTCCAGTGGGAAGGAAGAGGCGTAGGAAAGGGGCTCTGCGAGATGGTCCTGCCCCAGTGTGGCACACTGAGAGAGGCAGCATGGGTGTATATACCTGCCTGTGAGTCCTCTCCTCATCAGGCTTAATCCAACATCATCCAGAGCTAAGAGACATCCCTCTGAGCATGATTAATCCAAGGGTGGGTACAACAGTGCTGCCTGGGGAGACTTTAGGATGCCACAAGTGCCCCTGCTTTGCACTCACCCAAACCCCTGTAAGCCTCTGCATCTTTGTCCTGCCCACCCCGATCATGAGGGCAGTTTGGCCTCTGTAACTTTGCAATAGTCCAGACAGGCTGGAAGAGGGTTAACATTCCTCCCTCAACCTCCTCTAGAGATCAGCTCTCCTGCCTGGGCCAGGCTGAAGGCCCCATCCTCCTCTGCCAAGCCTGAGCTGCTGGAGACTGTTTCTGGCTCACAGCCATCTCTGCAAAACCCCAAATCCTCTCCTGTATCAGCAGCCTCACGCACCACATTCCCTCTGCCCACAGAAATGTCCTGCACATCATCCTGTGACAGCCCCAGTGGCACCAGTGTGGCTGCAGCTCTCCGGCTGTGCCCCTGGAGGCTTTGCTTCAGCCAAAGAATGATTTTGAGTCTGCCAGGGATTGCTCTAGACAAACTGCCTGGCCCATCCTTGCCGTACAGCTCCCCATTTTGCCTGGGTGAGCTGGTTGCCCCCACATGCCAGGGAGCTCTGCTTCAGCCAAGGTGGAATCATGTCAGTTCAGGGCAAAGAATCACCTGGAAAAGCCAATTCAGACAGCTCCTGGCTGCTTTTAAACATCAACAATGGCTATTTTATACCTTATACATAAAAACCTACTTCTAGCAGAAATCAACAAGGTCCCAATTATATTTATTCTCTCCTCAACAAACTTCATTTTTCATTTCAAGTTTTTCAGTGGCTTGAGAAGACAAGCTGCTTCCCATGGATGACAGCACTAAAATCACCCTATTTTGGTCAGGTTGGACCAGTCACATGTCTTTCTAGGCAGCGTCTCTGTACATGCCAGCCCATAAATTGGTCATAGATCCCACCCAGAAAAGGGTGCGAAAACCCCAAGGGTGAAATGCAATGGTCTCTGCAATTAAGGTGCTCCAGGGGGAGCTGGTACCTCTCTGCACTCCACCCCAGGGCTGTGCCACAATGTTGTTCTCCTTTTTCCTGGGATCACAGCGCGCCCTGTGCCAAGGTGCTCCCCAGCTCCTCTTTTCCTGCACAATGCAGCAGGGTGAGTTAGCCAGGCTCAGCGTGCTGTGGTGACAGGCTTCATGTCACCTGCCACCGCCGTCTACAAACTGGGGCTCATCCCAAGGCAAATTTTGGGGAACTGGGGGTAGCCAGGCTCATGTCAGTCCCTGGCACGGGGTGAGCAGGGACCAAGCATGGGCTGTCCTTCCCCTTGGAGGAAACCCCAGCTCAAACAGCTCCTGCAACTGCCTTTGGGTTTTGTGCCATGCAGATCTTCCCTACCCCTCCAGAGCCAGGCATACAGCAGACATCGGGAATTTCACAGGAATGCCATTTTGTGGGAATTCATACCTTATTGTGCTGCGATCCAGGCAGGTGCAACAAGAAGCTTTATCAGCTTTATTCATGTCAGCTGCCTGGCTATGAGGATTGTAGGGATCTCCTTGGAAATTCTCTGGCTCCTGCAGCAGCGGAGCCCACAGACTGACAGCGTAGTGGCACTTTTTTTTATGGGATAACATGGTTTGCGGCATTAATCCTTGTGGAGTGGTAGAGAAGCATAAAGGATGTCAGTGGTTGGGGTTTCTTTGGGAAGAGGGAGAGGGCTTGAGCAAGCTCCTTTGCTCTTGGGGCAGCTTTTGAGAAAGAACAGCTTTCACTCCCACTGTGGGGAGTTTTCTTCCCCTTGCCCCCAGATTTCATTACAGTGAAAGCAGAGCATAGAATAAAACTGTGTCCTTAAAGAAATGGGCCTCACAGACAGACAGCCTTTGTCCGAAGGTGTAATTACAGGATAAATATGGGATGCAGACCAAGAAATGCAGTCTGGTCAGGCATGCAGTCTCTTAGAAAAACACAAGAGAAAACAAGGTTGACGTTTAATGCTGAAATATCCACATGTGCTTCAGCCTCGCGGGTCCCTTGCTGGCCCGTGGGTCTCCCAACTGACCTGGTGTTTGGATGTTTGGATGATGCAGCTGTAGCCATGGACCAGCTCCCAGCAGGAACCACACCAAGCCCCACGATGGAGAGAAGGGCAAGGGTGGATCCAGCCTCCAGCAGAAGGCAGCGGGGCTGGGTGAGGGCAGGCAATTGCTGGGATGATGGGTTTCCTTCCCGCCAGCCCCTGTGCAGAAATCCCATCTGATAGTGCTGTGAGGAGATGTGGGATTAGCTCATCCGATCCCATTAAATGGAGATGGAACAAGTGAGGGGAAGGGAATGGGGGGTAAGGGCAGCTGGCAGAGCAGCCACCACTTCTGCTGTTTGGGACAAACCTCATGCCAGGCTGGAAAAAGACTTTTTATGGATTTCTATGGACCAGCCTGGCAGCTTGGCTCCATGGCCCAGCAGGGCCACCTGGGTGTTAAACTGCAGGGCATCTAAGGTGGCATTTCAGAGACTTGCCCACCTTGACCGCTCTCTTACTTGGCACCAGCAGCTTCTGCCTCAAGCAAGGGCTGCCTCTCCACAGCAAGCCCAGCCATGCCAGCATGGCCCCAGCCAGCCCTGAGTGCTCCGAGAGGGAGGCAGAGACACAGTGGGATGTACCTGCTGTCCAAAGTCAACTCCGGATTAGACTGGCAGGAGGGAATCATTTCCCAGAAAGATCCCATTTCGAGGGGAACAGCACATCCATCATTTACTAAAGCTCTCAGTGGTGCTACATCATCTCATGTCACCTGCAATGACCCCGAGGAGAAGCAGTTGTGGCTGGTGGCCCTGTTCCACGGGGCATGTGCCCCCTCGCTGCTCTGGGCTACTTGTGGAAAAGGTCTCTCTGGGTGACAGCATCACCACAATGTTCCCAAATTCCCCCCAAAGCACAGCTGCGGCAGGTTGGGAGGTGAGCCTGGAGGCAGCACAGCTGCAGGATGGGGTTCCTTTATTTGCCTATTTTAAACCAAGCTTTTACTGTTTTTACTGTTTACTTTTTTTACTGTTTTATTTCTGAAAGCTTAGATCTTTTGAAAAGAGGATTGATTTGTTGGGTTTGGGGTTTTTTTTACATTGGTGTCTATGAGAAAGGATGAGGCTGCTTCCATTGCAGCTCCTGGTGTGGGCTTCCTGTGTGGCCCGTCTGGATGCAGGTATGTCCTTGCTCTAAGGCATTGTCTCTTGCTATGACTTTCCCAATGCGTGCTTTTCCTCCCAAATCCATGCCTTTCGTCCTCTAGAGAAAGAGCCAGGCAAGGCCTGGCAGCAGCCAGAGCAGGATGAGCAGCAGGCCCCTCTTGTGGGGGGACAAACCTCCCCCCAGCCAGCTCAGGGGGAGTTCAGCTGCTCCAGTCTCGACAGGAGCCGTGTTCCCTTTGGCTTCCGGATGCGCCTGGCACCGGGCGGGAGTCCGTGGGTTTAATGGGAGCAATTAGCCCCGCGGAAATCTGCATGGGTCGGGGGCATGTTTTCTCTCTGTCCTGAGACGTTTTTGACGGGAAGCTGGAGGGTGTCCAGGAACAAATGCTTATGCTTGGCTAGCAGCGGCGGGCTGGAGCCAGCCGGGGCTGAGGCAGTGCAGGTGAGAACGGGAGGCTGTCGCCGTCCCCTCTGGCCTCGGCTCAGCCCAGCTCCCAGTCCTCTCGCCGCTTGTTTTCCGTGTTCCTGGATTTGCCTGTGCTTGCCCCTCGAACCCGGCCTTCCAAGCCCCAAGGCGCCTCTACCCACGGTGGGATGGGAGGGGGATACTGGGCGCTCCCCACTGTCCCCTCTTCGGCCGTGGCAGCTCAGTAGCTACTCACCCCTCATGCGTGTTTCATATGCTATTACCCTAAAATTTCTTTTCTCTGCAAAAGCCAACCTAATGGTGCTTTTCCAGATGCATTTACCAGCAACCCGCGTCCAGCTCTGTCCCCCCTCACGCTGGCTGAGCGCTGTGGGCTTTTCCCAGCGCGCAGCTGCGGAATATCCATCTGACCTCAGTGACCCTGCTGCTTTCCCAGCAGGAAGCCTCCAAACAAAACCCGATTCACTCAGCAGCCCGAGGGCTACTTGTGATGCCGAGAGCTGCGTGTGAGGCGGGGAGGAGGCTGACGATGTCCATCGCCTGTGAGCGATGAGAGTATGCCAAAAAATCCCCATTTTTGTGCCCTTTACCCATCCAGCTGGCACCGAGCACCCTGAAATCACACCATGAAGCCAGATGCCGCCCGGCCCCGCTCGGAAAACCTCCGCAGCCGGGGCGGGCGGGCGGATGGCTGCCCGGGGCTCCGGCGTGGCTGCTCCCCGCCGGCCGGCCCCGCGCTCCTCAATGCCGCCTCTGTTCTCCCTCTTGGGTCAAAAACGCAGCTTTTGTGAGCTCAGCCCAGCCGCAGCCCGTCGTCGGAGCCGTAGCGCGTTCCTCCCGGCCGGCAAAGCACAGCCCAGCTGTGGCCAGCCGCTGCCTCGTTTCGTTTATTTATTCTTGCTTTTGGTCAACAGCTCCAGTTGGGGAGAAGGGGACATGGGCTGCTGGGACCCCTCAGGACTCCTCGGCAAGCCTTAGGTGGAGATAACCACTCTCCACCAAAATGCTTGGCTTCTCCCTCAGGTGGCTGCCATAACCCAAAATACTTGGGGGACAAAAAGAATGAGCTACAAAGAGGGCTAAAAATAGGCATTTTAATTAATGAAATGTGAATTGGAGGGGGCAGCTTGGCACTGGGTCAACATCTGCACAGGGCAAACACCCTGAAACTCCATGGATCTCTACCAGGTTTCGTCACCCACCAGTTGCTGTTTTCAGGTATTTCTGGGACTCCATCCAGGCAGAGGACACCCACCAATACTAAGAGACAGGAGATGCTTTGGACTCTGTGCTGGTGGTTTTGTTTTTAATCGAGTAACTCTGACCATCCTTCAGCACCGCCAGAGTTCACAGTCACTGCTGCACAGGCGCTGGGGGCTCTCCAGAGGTCATACATAAGGACACGTGGTGGTCTCCCCAAAATGTGACCTCTCTCCTGGTCGTCTACCTTTGTAGTATGTTGTGCTGCTCTGATTTTTGGGCTTAGCTCCTTGACCAGCCTCCCCCTCCTTTTCACATAAATAAATAAATTCACCTGGTATGTAAATACACATGAAAAGAAGGAAAAAACCCCAAACCTCCAAAACCAAGTTTGAAGAGCACCAAACCATAAAGTTACCTCATTTTGCTGCAGCCCAAGTGCCATCCAGGGCTCTGTGGGCAGTTTCCAGTCTGTGCTGGTGTATGAAGGCACTAAACCAGTAAGGTCTCTGCGGTCTGGGTGCTCACTGGCACCACAGGGATTTTGTCCTTGCCCCATCCCAGCTGGCATGGGGGGTGATAAGGCAGAGGTGCTCGGTCCTGTTCTCCTCTGCTTGGCCTCACCCTCCTCTTCCTCAGTGCAGCTCCCGAGCTGGGGAGGTGGTCCTGGTGCCGACCCCACCGCCCCTCACCCTTACGACTTCCCCATTCCCGGAGAAATTGTGTAATTGAGGCTCTGCAGGACCCTGGGGCCAGCTCCGCCGGGATGCTCCGGCTCCTGGGGCCGCCATCTGGCAGCATCGAGGAGCATTTTCGGGAGCAGGGACCCCCAGGTCGTCTCCGGACCGGCCGGGAGCACGGCCACAGCCCCTCGTTCCGCCCCGCCGCCGCCCCCCGCGCCGCTACGTGACCCAGGCGGGCTGCGCCTCCTCCAGCAGGCTGAAGGAGCGGTTGGCCAGCGCCGCGGGGCTGCTGGCCAGCTTGTAGCCGAAGAGCTGCATGGCCGGGGCGCAGGCGTCCTGCACCACCTGCGCCAGCTTGAAGGGCATGCTGAACCGCCACTTGTCGAACTGCTCCGAGGAGTTCTTGCACGTGGAGTAGACGCCGCTGCTGTCGCGGGGCGCCTGCGTGTTTTTGCCGATCCACTCCTCCACCTGCGGGGTGAGGGGCAGCCCGGCGAAGCGGTACATCTCCCGCGCCTTCTGCAGCGGCGCCCGCGCCACGTCCTCGTAGCGCACCAGCATGTAGCGGCCCCGCAGCCAGCCCGGCCGCCGCAGCCCCAGCTCCGCCGACACCCGGATGCTCTCGCAGTTGCCCCGCAGCCGCTGCACCTCCTCCTCACGCAGGGGAGCCTCCCCTTCGGACGCCCACTTCTTCCAGGTCTCGTACTTGCCGGAGAAAGCCACCATGCGTGAGGCCAGGACGGCGCGGGGGTCCCGCACCAGCTGGATGATGCGCAGGTCCAGCCGAGGGTCCTCCACCAGCGGCTGCAGGAACTCCAGCTGCCGGACGCGCACCGTCTTGAGGGCCACGTGCTGCTTGCGCCGGCACGCCTCGGCCGCCAGCGTGATGTTGAGGGGGCCGCATCGGCGGTTCCTGCAGTAATACTTCTCGAAGACCTTCTTGGTGCTGGGCGTGCAGACAGGCTCCTCGCAGAGCGAGTGGCTGGAGCCCCGCCGGAACAAGAAGGGCGTCAGGTGGCCCTCGGGGGCTGGTGAGATGAAGTTCTCTAAAATGTAGAGGTCACAGAGGAGGAGCTGCTTGAGGACGTCTCGGTAAACCAGGGCTGAGCCCACTGCACTGGCTCCCCCCGGCAGGAAGGTCACTGTCTTCTCGACGTGCCAGAGGGGCTCGAAGAGGTAGAAGATGCTGCCTTGCTGGTTGAAGAACTCCCCGACGAAGGAGGAGCCAGTGCGGGTGGTAGCCATCAGCAGAACGTGCCTCCGTGGCCCGGCGTCCCCGTCACCTGCCAGCTGCAGGGTGATGTTGTACAGGTGGGACCTCAGCTGGGAGAAGGCAGCGTCCAGCTCCTGCAGCGAGGCCAGGGAGCCGTTCTCGGCCGGTGCTGGGCTGACCTCCGTGCTGTTGGCCTCTGCCAGTGCCTGCGGGGACTGCTTCAGCTTGTCTGACACCCTGTGGGGAGACCCAGCCCAGCCTGGAGGACAGCAGGACCACCCTGCATCCCGGCAGGGGATTTAGGGGGATCCTGCTGCATAGGAGCTCAGGACTGGGGGAAAGAGGCTGCAAAGCATGGGGTGGCTCAGGTGCTCACTCCCTACCTGGAGATGAAGTTGTTCTCCTTCTCGATGATGACGAGGCTGATGACAAAGACCAGCAGGACGGCGTACTTGCTCCTCATCTTCAAGCAGTGCAGCAGCTCTCGGATATCCTGGGGTAAAGCGCGTCGGATCTCCATGGGAAACACACACAGGTCCCTCCTGCACCCCGGGAAGGTGTCTTGGGCTAGGGCCTTGCCAGCCCTGCCTGTGGAGAGAAGAAGGGTCAGCATGGCAATGGCTCCCTGCAGGCAGAGTCAGAGGCTGACAAAGGCTTGATAAGAGCAGTAAAAAAGGGGAAGCTCCTCCCTACTGCTCCATCCCACCCCCGAGGAACAGCTGCCCGAATGCTCCATCAGCTGCTCCCCCTCCTTCCCAAAATATATCTGTCCAACAGGACCCCTTCCCACGCATTCACCAGCCGCCCCTGCCCACCCTGAAACCCAATCCCTGCCACCCGACAGCTGCCTGCTCCCTGCTGGCAAAAACCTGCTGCTGGCAGAGAGGGAGCCCCTGGATCATCCCGATCTTTGGCGCATTGTGGCTCCAGCCTCTGGAAAGGTGAGGGTTGGAGGTTCCGCTGTAGGGCCCCAGTGTGAGGCTGAGCAGCTTCCGCCTTCCCCCAGAATGGTAACAGCAGCTGCTGAGCCTCGAAAATGAAACCCAGAGAGTTTTCAGGAATGACAGCGGGCCAGAAAACGCTGCTGCTGCCAGTCCCCCTCGGGTCGTAGAATGCTCCGGGGGAGGTTTTTGCCAAAAAAGAAAAAAACCCCAAATGATGGTGCAGCTGCTTGGTGTGGGTTGCAAAACCAGGAGACTTGGCATCCCCGCCCAGCAGAAAAGACCCGCCCCGCAGCCTTTCCTGCAACGCTTGAATCAGGGTGTTGGTGGAAACCGCTCTGAGTTGCACCAAACCCACATCCCAGACGGAGGTTTTGGGGGCCAAAGCCGCTGTTTCAGGCTCTGGGGCAGATTCCCAGTGTGCAGATTTACACCCCTAGGCCTTGCTGGCACCTGCTACCTGCCCGCTGGTTCGCGTGCCTGGTGCCCGCCCAGCCATGTGGGTGACACTGTTTGCTCATTCCGCTTTCTTGGCCAGACTTTCGGTGACTCAGGGAAAGTCTATTTAGCTTCGGCTTGGCTCTGCCAGCACAACCCTGGCAGCCCGTCCCACCCCTGCTTTTGGGGTGAGGGAGGGGAGCCAGCCAGAGCCCCATCCTTTGAGGGACCCCGGGGTTTGCTGCAGGGGAGATGCCCTGGCCAAGCCTCGGTATCCGCAGCCCTCGGCAGAGCAGGGAGTGGGGAAGCCCTGCCAGGCATTGCGTCATGTCCAAACCTCCTCCGTGTCGTGCTCGTCCAAAATGTGCATTTTTTAGTGTTGCTCGCTGTATGCCCCTCCCGCTGGGAAGGAGGGAGCATGGGCAGGACGGGTGGGATGTGCCCTGTGGCCAGGGCAGCACCCCAGCCTGTCAGGTTCCCAGTCCTCTCTGTGTGAGGACCAGGAATTTCCCAGTTTAAGCAAACCACTCAGCTCCTGAGGCTTGGTTCCCAGCCATCTCCTTTCCAGCAAAACCTTCTAAAAAGAGACATCCACACCCACACACCCAGGAAACTCAGGATTTATTGGGATGCAGGGACTATAGAGAGCCCTGGCAGCCCCAGAGCCCTCCCACTGTGGTCCCCCAGCTCCTGCTTTGAGCAAGTGGCACCGAGATCCCCGGCACAGGCGTGTGCCTGTGTGTGTGTGTTTAACAGCCCTGTTAGTTTAGTTTGTCATCACGCCGTTCCTCGGGGACAGGCCAGCAGCCGGGGCAGGTGCCTCTCGCCAGCCACCCCCAGACCCCCCTCCTCGGTCGTGCCCCCTCGATGACAGGACTTGTCGGAGTATTTGAGCAACCGAGAGAAGAAATCAAACACACAAAGCCCTCGGTTGTGCGGCCACGTCTCTCAGTGCCTGGCGAAGTCACGGCATCCCCAGGGGCGGAGATCTGCATCCCTGCCCTCGCTGGGGGCTGGGGACAGTCCCCTTGCTGCCTGTAGCACGCACAGGGAATGACATCAACCGCTTCCTCAGACAAATCCCTGGGCAAAGCCAGCCCGGGGTCTTCCCCCTCTAATGCCCCCAGCTGCCTGACCACAAATGAGCCACAGAGCGGGAATTATTCACAGGGATGACACAGAGAACCATGTCCGGCAGCACTGGCAGAGCGCTCATTCACAGGCCCGGGGCAGACATAATTCATTAAATAAACAGCCGTCTGCAAACGTCCTGCCTGGGACCCGCAGGACAGCGGCGACAGGCTCGGGGGCCCTGTCAGGGCTGAGCCGTGGGGCTGGGGACACGCGGGTGACTTGGGGAGGCTGCCTGGGGCCACTTGGCATCCTAAAGCTCTTCCTCGCTGGGGCCCGTGAGGTGCAGCCCGGCTGGGGCAGCACACAAGCCACAAGCGCCCCTTTGTGAGTGGGAACAGAGGGGCTCTGTGTCCCCCGCATGTTCCCCTCCAGGGCTCTGCTGGGATGGGATGAATGAGGAGAATCATCGGGATGCTGCTGCCACCCCAGCGTGCCCTACCAGCATCCGCTCCTGGGAAATGCACCTGTATGAGCAGACAGAGGGATGAACATCATCCCTGGGGACGGCAGGCAGTGGTCAGCCAGTGCTCTCCTCTTGTTCTCTACATCCCAAAGCAAAGCAGAGTAATTCCCAGGAATGCTAAACTGAAATGCCCTGGATGGCAGCACCCACAGCTCAGATGATGCTCCCTGTCTTCTCCTCTCCCTCGGGCTGGAAGTGCAGCAGGGATGGCTGCAATTCCCACTGGGGAGATGATAACAGGATTGACAGATTTTCCAGATGAGTCAAAGCCAGGAAAGGAGCGTTTTGTGTGTGGTGTTAGGGATTTTGTTTCTATGCAAAGCTGCCCAGGTGGAATCCGCCACTACCAGCAAGTTAACTTAACCTTGCTACAGCAAGAAGGAAGGACTTGGACAATAATGGGGACACCAAATCATTCCAGTCTGCAGGAGCAAGTTGGTTCATGAGATGGATGTTCCCACTGGTGGTGCAGGTCGGGTGAGGAGAGCAGAGGCCCTGTGACAGGAAGGAGGGAAGGGATGCTCTTGTCACCCTTCTGTAGGGCATTCCACAGGACTGCTTGACTGGAAGAGCAGAGCAGGGGTTTTCAGCTCGGTTTTGGGAAAGGGAAGGTCTTAACACAAAGCCTTGGGGCTCGCATTCCTCACCTCTGGCTGCCCTGAACCCCCACCAGGTGGGATCCAGGAAAGAAAGACGCCTGTGGCTGCCAGGGGTAGCCAGCTGGAGGTGAGACTGCATGAAGTCACATTTTCCTCTGGAGACTCAAGAGGCAACAACTGAACTCCGGATAGGGAAAGGCAATGAAGCACCTCCATGCAAGAATTCCCTCCCTGCCTGAGATCCTTCTGTCCATCCAGCCCCCACCCACTCCCACGCATCCCTCTATGGGAGCCCACAGTGACCTGCAGCTGAGCTCACTGCCCCCAGTGCTGCTGCTGCTCTGAGTAATTCCCTCCACGATCCTTTGCTTCATCAGGTTTCAAGCAGACACTCGGACCAGCAAAACACAGGCACGGAACACAAAAGAGATAAGGAGCACGGGCTTATCTGCTCTCCCGTACTGCTCTTTGTCTGCAACGTGGGGAAAAAAAACCCCTCTGTATTTACTCTTTCAACTATTTCCGCTCCCAACTTCCTCCCGAGGCTGCCCTTGGGAAACGTGCCACCACAGCTTCCCACTCTGCTTTCATCTCCCAGCAATTTTCCTCCTGGTCCTGGCTCTCCTCCAAGGCATGGCACAAGCACAGCACTGCTTCGGTTTGCCCTGCAGCACAGCTAAGGAGCCTGTCCAGGCAGGTAGTTTTTGGTTAAAAACATGTCTATTCAAGCTGAAAAAAAGAGGGGAAAAAAGTCACCTCCTACTATGTTTATAAAGTGGCTGAGAATAGTCACAAGCCTCATCAAATTGAAGCCTGGAAACTGCCCATTTGAGGAGAAAGTTGGGAATGGAAAGTCCTTCTGACTCAGAGGTTACACTCAGGAGCAGCAGCAGGAGCTGGTGTTGGTACAAACAGGCATCACTGAAACAACAGTTTCCACTGCATGAACTCTCAAATTATAGGTGCATGAGGCTGTCTTCTGTCCACTCTTTACTGTCCCACTTGTGCTCTGTGATGACCCAGATGAGCTGTCCTTGTTCCTGGTGTCCCAAAAAGCACTGCCTAGGAAGGGTGTAGAGGCTGGTGAGGGCACAGTAATGCTGGTGACAGGACCAGCACAGGCTTCATGGCCAGGGCAGACCGGTCTTTTCTCTCCCTCACCTTGGTGGTGTCCAAAGAGAGGTGTTTTCTCCTGACCCAGCAGAGGAGAGCTGCTGCTCCAGCCCCTGGGGAACGTGATGGGACTCAGAAACATCAGTGGTGGGCATGGGGATAAAACACATGCATCTGACAGACAGGGACCAGCCTCTGGCGCTGGATCTGGACCAGGAGCTGGCTAAAACACCCTCAGCCTTGGAACCAACTTGCTAGAAACCACAGACGCGGCTGGGGTGGGGTTTGCAGCACCACCTGCAGCGAAGGTGAGCGACTGAACGCGCAGAACTGCTGGGCAGCGAGGGGGGCTATAGAGCAGACCACCAGGACGGGTGAGAGGACGGCCCGGCCCTGTTTGCTCGGTGCTGGTGGCACAGTGCCAGCTGCTGTGCGTGCCGGCAGCCCCCAGCCACGCTGGGAACCACAAATGCCCGTCCCTGCTTCAATGAGCCCTTTCTTTAGGGCGCAGAGCCCACGGTCCCTCCCACCACCCAGCACTGCTTCTCCTCACTGCTCCACGCTCGTCTGGAAGCTCCTCTGCCAAACTCACCCCAAAAGCAGGGATGCTGCTCTATCTGTGCCTGGCTCTGCTCCCCTTTCAGCCTGAGACAGGCGTCTGTAGCACTCCAGGGACCCAGAAGGGACTGGTGGCAAGAGATGTTCGCCGTGGGGAATAGTGACGTGTGCTCGAGTCAGCACAGGGAGACTGGGGATGTGAAAACGAGTCGTATGCTGAAGCAACATGGCAGATGTGGGAAAATTACAGAGTTAAATCGCTGTCCTGGTGTAGTGTTGTAAATCATCGACTGTGGAAAAGGAGACCCTTTCCTCTGGGCACCAAAGCCCGGCTCGGTGCAAAGGCAGTGGAGTGTGGGCAGCTCTCCCCGGTGTGGCCGGGAGCAGCTGCTGAAGTCCCGGCAGGCACTGAGGGGGGACTCTGCTGGGATGGCCTTTTTCCCCCCAAGGTACCCCCATGCCAGCCACGTCCTATCTGGGGCCGTGAGGGTGTCAGAGTCCCAGCTCCGGCAGAAATGTCGCTGGCTCTCGGGTGCCGGCCGAGGGCCCGCGTGCCCCGATGGCCCTGGGACAGGAGGGGAAAGGGTGCGAACTACTTTCGAGTGCTCCCTGGTAGGGTCTGACAGGCCGGATGATGCAACTCCGGGATGGTTGTGAGAAACTCTCCTTTTCCAAAGTCTCCTTCTGTCGCCCCAGCCGCGCTTCGCTCCGGACGGAGGCTCGGCGCTGCCGCCGCAGATCTCGATCCTATTCCATTGATTTTTTTTTTCCCCCGTTTTTCTTCCCCGAAAGAAAAGCAGGGGTAGAGCTGCTGAGCACTCATGTGCTGGAAGGACTTTCGGCGGCAGGGCGCTGGGATCAGGCTGTCCGCCGAGGGGAGGGAGGCAGGGGAGGAAGGGAGGCACCGCCGGCGCTGCCCCGCTGCGGGAGCGGGCGGCGGGGGGCCCGCACCGAGACAAAGGAGCGGCCGAGGCCGGAGGGCGCACAAAGGAGCCGGCGGAGCCCGGGGCCGCCCTGCGGGGGGATNCGCTCCGCGGGGCGAGCTCTCCCGGTCCTGCCGTGCGGGAGGAGAGAGAGCAGCGGGTCCCCTGCTTTTCTTCACGGTGCTGTCATCCTCCCTCCCTCCCTCCTTCCTTCCTTCCTTCCTCCCTCCCGGGGCAGCGGCGGGGGGCGCGGTCCCGGCGTCTGGACGCGGGTCCCGGGGCGGGGCCGGGCAGGGTCCCCGGGCCAGCCCCGCGCTGCCCCCACCCCGACACGGCACGCCGTGAAACAGGGAGTTGTCGGCCCCAGCCCCGGGATCTCTGGAAGGGGCCGCCTGGATGCTGGGGTGGGGAAAGGGGGGAAATGGAGGCCTGGGAGCCCGCAGACGCCCCGCGAAATTGTCCCATCTGGGCCAAGGTGAGTCCCCGCCCGGGCACCACAGGGTGATCTGGGCTGTAGGCTTCCTGCCCAAAGCAGGGTCACACCAGGGTGGTCAGGGCTTTATCCCGCAAACCTCCAAGGATGGAGCTAGTACAACCTCTCTTTGCTCATTGTCGTACTGGAGAAAATGTTTCTCCTTATACCCACTCCAAACCTCTCCTGTCCTAGCTCTCACCATCCCGTCAGGTGAGGAACCTGGCTCCATCTCTGTGACCACGTTGTGGGAAGGCTCCTCTTTGTTTATCCTCAGCTAAAACTGGCTTCAAGGTCAGCACCTTTCTCCCCAAACTCCACTTTGTCCCCATACATGAGCTGTGGGGGGGTTGGTCCCACTGTGGTGTGCTGTGCTGGTGAGCTCCAAGAGGGCAGGGAGTGAGAGCATCCTACTGGGAGCAGCCCAGGAGTGTTGAGGGACACCGGCTGTCACTGCCTCTGCAGGGCAGGCTTAGGGTTTGGAGCATAAAATATTACAGACATGGCTATTTTTGCTGAAGTGCAGAAATTCACCCAGCTCCCTCAGAGCTCTGTAATGTTAGACACCAAGGAGCTGAAAGACATCTGGCTCTGCAAGCAGAGAGAGATCCAAAAAAACTAGTCCCCATAAAAACTTTCAGCCTTCTTTCACATTCCTGGCATAGTTCTTCTGCTACGCATGTGGCATAGGCAGCAAAATGCACGTTTTCTTGGCATTTAAGTGTGATGACCAACATTGCTCCTCAGTGGCTTCCTATTACTCAAGGTGATGGGATGGGTTTGCATGGAGAGTGCCAGCAGCTGGTGACACAGCTGGTATGCAACAGCAAGGCAGGAAAGCCTGAGTCTGGTGTTCATGGTGTAGCTTCCTTCCTTCCTTCCTTCCTTCCTTCCTTCCTTCCTTCCTTCCTCTTTTCCTGGTTTTAGTGGGCACCCACAGCCACTGGCTCTGCAATCCAGCTGCAGATAGGCAGGATAACTCTGATAACTCCAGGGCTCTGACTTCTGCAGCATTGCTGATGGAACCAGGGTGAAAGGCAGTGTCTCGGAAACTCTGCCTAAGTGAGGCAAACCCAGGGCTGGCAGGATCAGGCCTGTGTAGGCTGTCAGGTTGATCATGTCATAAAAGAGTGGATAAGTCTGGCTGGCCGCACACCACAGGAGTTTTGTGGGTTTTGAGACATGGCAAAGCATTTTTAAGCTCCTCACTTGTTATTTCAACTGGAACAGGGCATTCTGCCTCGGATTTTGTGGGCAAAGATCTTGGCAAAAATACAAACCTAATATGTAAATAATTTTGAGATGAGGGCAGACAGAGGCTGGTGGGCAGTCGAACACTCACGCTTAGTGGGGTGTCACTGTCTTTGCAGGATGCTTTGTGGTGGTCGCAGGAGGTGGCAGGAACACAGGAGGGACCTTCCCCTGCTGTGGGGCACAGCCTGAGCCCGGGGTGTGCTCCCTGCCTGCTCTGCATGCACACGGGGGCTCGGGACGGAGATCACCTTCCTGCTTCATCAATAAGTAAAGCTGGCACGGGGAGGAACAAAGTGTCTTCTCCACCCCTCAAACTGCCAAGAGAGGCGGCGGGAGAGGCAGGGAGTTGTGTTTCCTCCGCCCTTCACCAGCCGCGGGATCACATTCCCTTCGTCCCCCATTCCTGTTCCCCAGGGATAACAGAGACGATTCTCCTCGCTCCCTGTGTTGCACAGGGCGTGTACACGCGTGCGGGAGGAGGCAAAGGAGCCGTCCCCTGAACGACATCAGGACCAAGGAAAGGGCGACGTGTCACTATAGCAACCGGGATGCTCTGGGTTTTCGGGGAATAAAGGCGTCTGCTGCTGGTTTTACGCCCTTGGTTCAAGTTGATGATGTGGCACTGACCAGGTCGGGCTTCAGTTTAAAAAAGCCTCCACTGGTTTTTCCTCTGTTATCACCAGGGCAGCATCTGCCTAGGACATTGGCATGATAAAAAGCATTATTCTGTCTCGCAGGATCTGCTTCAACAATTTGGGTATAAAATAAAGGTGATCAGTTGATTTTGGGGTGGTAAAATCGACTTAATCTGTAGGAGACAAAATGGGGGTGGTGGTGGAAATTTGAGTTAGTCCATACGGAAGAGAATGATTCGAGGTAAAAATGAGGTAATCAACAGGTAGAGAAAATTTTGGCTAGAAAACTTTAGGTAATCTGTAAGGCACAGAGAATATTTTGGGAGTAAGATCTGAGGTGATCTGTAGGGGACAGAATGACATTTTTTGCGATAATCTGGAGGTAATCATCAGGGCTTTTTTAAGTGCTAAAATGTAGGCAATCTGTAGAGGAGAGAATAAACATTTTGGGGATAAGATAGAGGTAGTCAGAGGGTTCTTTTGGTTGTAAAATCCGCGCTAATCCGTACAGGACAAAATGAACTTTTGGGGGCTAAATGTGAGGTAATCTGTAGGGGACTAAATCTTCATCACAGATTATTGCACAATATCGTCTTTTCAGTTTTAAAACCATTTAAGTCAGTGAGCAGAAGGACTGATCCATGTCCCAAACCACTTCCACCTTTTTTTAAACACTAGTGGCTCCATCTGCTGGGAGCAAAGTGGGAAACGATGCAAAATAAAAGTAGGGAGAGATCAGGGCGTTGCAGAGCGGTTTGAGTTGCAAGGAACTTTCAGTGCGGGGTCCGTGGCGGGGATGACTCCCAGTGCTGGACAGTGAAGGGGCCCTCTGGCCGCCCTGCCCCGCATCCCGCACAGGGCGGGGCGGGCGCGGCTCTGCCCGCAGGGCAGGGCCGGCACAGGCGTCGGGGGGCACAGGACACTGCAGCCCCGGCAGTCGCCCCCCGCCCCATTTACTCGTTCAGAGCGCGGGGTGGGGAGGCAGCAGCGGGGTCCAGGCGAGGCACGGGTCTTTGATCTCCCATCCCGCACCTTCCTCTACCCCTCCTTCTTTCCTTCTCCTTCTCCCTTCTCCCCAGTTCCTTTAATCCCTGCCTCCCCCCAACCCGGTCTCCTCCTTCCCCCTCCAGCATCCCCTCTGGATCCCATCCTCCAGACAGGGCCCCAAGGGCTGGGGCGTGGCACTAGGGGAGAGGAGCACTGCTCTCCAGGACAGTCTCTAGTCATGGTCCCTAATTGTACCTGTCTGCTGCTGATTACCTCATTTTTACTTCAAGTGTTCATTCTCTACCCTACTTGTGACCTCAGCTTTCCCCTCCAAAAACAGTCACCAACACCAGCTCTACTTTTTGCCCTGCCAAGGCAGCAGCTCCCTGACCTATTTCAATCACATCAAAGCCTCAAAAGGATGGCGAAAATCTACATCCTAAGAAGGAGAGGACATATAATTCCGTGTTTATTAAGCATAAGACAACTGGGACTTGCTTTCTTCCCATGGGTAAATGGAAGGACCAAGATTTACTCTGTAATCTTTAGAATCAGAATGGTTTGGGTTGAAAAAACCCTAAGAGATCATCCAGTTCCAATGGAATCTATTTTCCCCCTATATTATCTAAAGCCCTTTGAGCTGGTAAGAGTTAAAAGCAAATCTCCCGATCCTCAGGGAACAGGCTAACTTGCACTTTCCTTTGGCATAATAAAGCACTGCTATTTCTGCACCTTTTTGAGTCTCCAAAGCTTGTTTAAAACAAAATGCCTCATGTGGATGCTGAGTGTGAGAACAGAAAACCCCAAATGATGCTATTTATTGGCAGAAGACTTTACAATTCCTCCTCTTTTCCCAAAGGAAATTCCCCGTGGATCATAAACAATAACAAACAATTTCCCCCCACCCTCTAAAGAGGGAGCAGGTTCATCTCAGTGCCAGGGTGTGGATGTATCACCCCGGAGCTGGGAGCAGGGTGTGTGTGGGTGTGTGCACACTCATCCCAGAGCCTCCAGTTTCCCATAACCTGCACCTGACCTTCCCAAGGCAGGCACTTTCAGGTAACTCTAATGAGAGCTCTAATGAGTCCCTGGGAATGGGCAGGTATCAAGAAGGTGACAGTGTGAAAATCCTCGTTGCCTTCCAAGGGCTGAATGCCCTTTTTAATCACTGACCCACCTGTCCTTGCACTTTTCCTCTTGAACCTTCCCACATACACCTCACAAGGGAGTTCCCATCCTCTGTGCCAAGGCTGCCCTGCTTTTTCTGGGGAATGCAGAACTAAGAATCAAAACTTTTCTAGGTCTGTTTGTTTGTTTTAATGCTTCTATGAATAATTAAACACTTCTATCCCCTCCTATTGGGAAACCTCTCTGCTTGTAACCATCAACGGGGTGTTCCACCCTCTCTGCCACTGATGAGTCCTATGCCAAAGAAGGCTGTAAAAAAGCCAAGCTTGGAAACTCCGCGGTTCAGCCGCATTTTCAGAGCGCTGGGATGCAGCTGTTCCTCTCACCGGGCTCCTGCTGCCACCTGCCGATCGCCCGCCGCCCCCTCGCTCTTTGCGAACTGGTCCCAGTTTGCCCGCTGCAGCCCTCACTGGAGCGGGGGCCGCCTTGGGTTTGGGGGGTTCCTCTCCCAGGGAGCCGGGCTCCCCCCGTGCTTCCTGGCCCTGCAGGTTGGAGGGGGAAAGCGCTGCCAGACTCCACATCTGCTTTTTCTGTTCCTCCTTCCCCACCTCTTTCACGGATTAACCCAAAAAAGCTCCGGTCTGCTCCCTGCCTAACCCTTGTCTCCCCCCGTCTCAGCGACTCTGCTGAACCCCCCAGGGCTGTCCCAGACCCGACGCCACGATGCACAGCCCTGGTGCATCAGCTGTCATGGGGAGGGTGTTGCCATCAAAGAAGAAAAAGCAAATTGCCCACAACGAGGGCAGCAAGCCCAAACAGTGGCCCTGGTGACAGGACCCAGGGGCGGGGGGAGATGACAGCCAGCAAACAGCATGGAAAGGGCTGTCCCTAAGCCAGCGGGATTTGCCATCTGCTCAGCACCCGAGGAAGGAGTTCTGCTCTCCACGGAGAACTGATACTTGGCCAGTTTTTATCCAGTATCTGTGAACATGGCTGATTTCTCATGTTTGCTTTCCTGGCTGTCTGGCTTGTGCAGCCCCAGCACATCCCACCATTTGAGCTCTCCGGAGAGATTTTCAGTCGATTTTTCCCCCACTTTGGCAGCAGGTATAACTAAAAGAAGCCTTCATAATGAGGGTGGGAGCTCAGTGGGAATCAAGGGGCTCACAGCTGATGTGCTTTTGGCTGAGCTCCATTCACCCTTCCCTCACTGCCTCCTTCAGCCCCCCACAAACATGTGCAGAACCTTCAAATGACCCTGCACCTAATTTTCTGTTCCTTTTTCAATTCTGCTTCTCTAAAACTGCTGAGGGCGAAATAAAGAAGTTGGTTTATTTTTAATCATCGCAAACGCTTTCCAAACCTGCAACAGAGAAGATTCACTTTTGACATGATGAGAGCAGCTGAGCCAGGGGGATTTCTGTCGAGAGGAGAGGCTGGCAAACCTTAAAGTAGTGACACCAGTAGAAAAAGCCTCTGATGCCCCCCATCCCAGAAAGGCCAGTCTGCTGCTCTCCCAGGTGAGCAGGAAGCCCTGTGCTTTCTGGTTCGGCTTTTGAAGCTTCTGTCATGGTGGAAAAAAGGGAAGTAAGAAGAGAGGGCGGATCACATGCAGGCTGCAAGTACATTTGTACCAGTGTCATTGGCTCTGGAGCAGCCCTGCAGTGAAAAAAATGCCATCAGGTGGCTGTCAGCATCTCAGTAAGGTCAGCAGCATCCTCAGCTGGGTAAAATCCAAGTCTCCCTGCTCTCTACAAACATGAAAAAACCCCCATCTGACCACCCCACTCTCCCAACACACCATTCAAGGAAGGAAACTCTATTTAAGATCAACCAAGTATAGCTCATTTCCTTTCTAACCAGCCTGTGTATGAAGAGAAAATCCCAGCAAAAAGGAGCTGATTGTGCTAAATGACACCAGTTACCCACTTTGCGCCTCAGTGGGAGAAGAAATGTCTGCAAAATCAAGACTTGTCTCGTTCTCTCACCTCCAAATAGAAGGAAGTGAGAACCACTTTGTAGTGGGAAGTTCTGAGCACCCAGAAAACCCGAGGAGTGACTCAGCCTTTTGGGTGCTGAGCTATTCAGCTGGGGTGCCCACTGGGTTTTAACTGGGAAGTGTCACACAGGGCCACAGGCACAGACCAAAGTGTGGTCTCTGCTGCAGGGTGTCCTCTTCTGGTCCTCACCCAGGACATCATGAGACAGTCTTCAGAGTATGGAAATAAATTCTGGCAAAGGTGACTTATTAATACCTAAGGCAAACCCTTGGTTTCAAGATGTTTATGAGGTGATGTGGTTTTATCAAGGTGTTCTCAAATGTTGACGAAACCTTCAAGAAGCCTCAGGTTGGAAAAGATTCTTCATGCTGAATGCTTTCATAAGTGAGGTTTATAGGTGCAGCTTATTTCCTTGCCCTAATGTGTGATTTGTAGCTCATCTTTTTGTTGCCCTGCCATTTCATGAGGTGCTTAAATCCACCTGATGCAGGGGAAGCACCATCCTGTACTCTCTTTCTGTCCCTGACCTATGTTCCCCCTCCCTCCCTCCCTTTCTGTCACCTGCAGTAATGTGAGCCTCTAACCTTATCTTTTATTGCCTTTCCTTTGCAGGTGGAGTTTGGAGTTAGAAACTCCTGATCCTCCTGATGTAGCTGGATCAGGAGCTGATCAGGCCTACTCAGGGTCAGTCTGTCCCTTGGCAGGGAAGCAGCAGGAGTGTGTGGCCAGGGTGTGACAGGTGGCAGAGCAGCCCTTTCCAGCATCAGCTCAGCCATGCTCGGTTCTATGAACTGTGAACATCACTCAGCCCCTGGGTGGCTTCTGACAATCCCCTAATAGTCATGCTGTGGCCTCGTGGGTCTGTTTAAAAGGGAAGGTAACATCTCTGCCTGGAGACCTTTCTGGCTTGGTGATAACCAAATCCTCACTGCTTTACACACAATGGGGGCACCAGGATCTTTGGAGCCTTACTCAGAACAGAGAAGGGTCTTTCCAAAGAAGAATCTGAAACAAAAACACCCGAGCAGATAACGAACAGAGAACCAGTATCTGCCCAGAAGCCTTGGGGAGTTCACTGGGATGTCCATGGGGTCAGCCGAGCCCTGCAGCTGGACCTCTGAAGATCCACCTCTAGGAAACGGCACTGCTGCATCCTGGCAGCCTGGAAGGATGGAACATTCTTCTCCACCTTGGCTGCTGTAGTCATGGTGGGCCTCATTTGAAAGGCGCGTTGTGGAATGAGAGACGGTGTGTGACATAGGGCAGGACCCTCCTGGCGTAGAACCCATAGGTCTCAGGGAGAGAGCAGGATGAGGTCCACCGAGGAGATCCCCTGCTTTGTGTGGACACCTGAAGGAGGAACCACTGCTGCCAGCAGGGAGGCTGTCACTGGAACAGCTGTTCACAGCAGGCTGGGGAAACCCTGACACTTTTACTAGAAATCACCACAAATTCCCCTCATCTTCTGATCGCCCCAGGCAGCAACAGGAAAACCGAATAAAAGGCAAAACCTGTTTGCTTTCTAAGCTTCTGTGTGACACAGGAGCAGCTCAAACTTGATAATCCTTGTTTTAATGGAAAAAACAGTTTCCAGATCTCTTGTGGTTAATCAAGGCTCATTTGCAGATCTGTTAGCATGGACAGAACAGGGCCCTGGACCTTGTCCCACTAAAGAAGCACAGAGAGAGATCAGCTGCAGCTGAGCATGAGAATTACAACCTGAGGGGAAGCAGCTGTTGGATAAGTTTTAAAAGGGAGTTGCAGTGGCCTAGGGAGGGGAAATGGAGATGGTTCTCTTTCAGCAGGTTTGTGGTAGGTGCCTGAGATGTCTTGGGTCAGTTTTTCTCCCTGCCCTTCTACAAGTGCTGGGTGTGACCCAGTGTGTTAGACCAGGAATGCCATTTAGTATTCTTGATAGAGTGGAGTTGTGCCTTTTTTCCCCTCCTCTCTCTCCCATGGACTCAGCCATCCTTTTGCTCTGCAGCTGACTGGGCTGCAGTGCCCAAGGCTGAATGCTAGCTCCTACGCCTCTCTGCCCTTCCCTGGGGAAGGATAAGAAGGGTTTTGTTTCTCCTTTGACGTTTACCATGGCAAACAAAGCTCGGTAGAATGGTGAGTTTTGCTCCAGCTATTTCCTGGCAGTAGCTGGGCTTGTGTGGGTACATGATACTGACTTTCTTAGGGCCAGGATTTACAAATTGAGGGTTAAAATAAGCTTTTATCGAGCTTTTTTTTTTCTTTTCTGTGAAGAGCAAGTGTAAAGACAAACATCAGGTGATAGTCATGGAAATCGTGACTGCCACAGAAAACCAGGCTGCCAATACTTCATTAGTCAGCACTGCCCGTGGAATTCAAACAGGCATCTCTATTGCCTGTTTTGAGGAGATGTTCCAATGTTTCCCCAGATGCTGTTGGGTGAACAGTGGGAGGGACACAGGAAAGGAGGCTGCTGGCAGGGAATCCTCTTGTGAAATCCAAAGGTGTTGAATTGTAGTAGTTTGCCCACAGTCCTGGTGGGTTTTTTCCCCGGAGCGAAACATGTTTTTGCTTTATGAAATTGGAAGGTGAAGAAACCCTAGAAGAGGCTCGGGAAGTTTGCTGTGGGATGCCTGCCAGATTTGGAGCAAGCAAGGGATGAACACCTCACTGGGCAACTTGCTCCCAAGTGTTAAAATCCCAGACTTAGCTGGGACAGTGGAAGAGAGAGAGAGTAAGTCTCTGGCTGTATTTTTGCCCTTTTGTGGAAGAGGGCAGAGGGCAGCCATTCAGATGCCCACGACTCTGGGTGTGGGTTGTGCCCACTGGTATGATGAAGAAAGACCTTGTGGTGAGAGCCACAGTAGCTGTACTTGCCACTTCCCCCTGTGGCCTTGTGACTTTGATTAATCCCAACCCGTGCCACTTCTGGTCACGGTGATTGGCTGCTGCTGCAAGCCTCATTGAAATCCACAGCCTGGCTTAGAAGTCCTGGGCTGTGAGTGTGCAGCTGAGGCGAGATCACATGTGATGAGGTGCTGCCTGATGCTTTTTGTGACCTAAAAAAAGAATTGTAGACCTTGCAATAGCACAGAATGCAGTGAGCAGGAAAGCAGCGATCCCTGCCTGACTTCTCAGGCTGTTTGTTATGATATTGGACTACATGATCTTCCTGTTCTATTCCTTCTCTTTCCTACACATCAGCTATTAGCTCATCCAAATTTCTGAGGACAGCTTATTTGGGCTTTTATTTCCCATCCAAACTCTTCTGTTTTGTACCTTCTTCCCCAAATAATAAGTTCTATTTAGTGCCTTCCTTTCTGCTTTGGATAATGAAGGAAGAGAAAGCAAATATTTCAACAGAGAAGGAAACTGTGAAGAAAGTCTGGGGGGGGGTGGGTGCAGTTCCTCAGCCTGGTTCCTTACGGCAGCCCTTGTAGCTGTTCTCTGCCAACTCTTATTTTTCCTGCAAAATCTGTAATTCTTTGTGCTTCTCCTCAAAGCTGTAGCTCCTGGAGTGCTGTGATTATCTAATCACTTCTTGTGTGAGCCCATATGAGTCACAGCAGATGGAAAACCGGATGGCAATAACCTCCACTGCTGAAAAGCCCTTAGAGCTTCCAAGTGTAATCCTCGAAAACCTGCAAAGCAGATAGCAAATGAAAGGAACTCAGCCCCATATTTTGTAAAAGCTTTTTGGTTTTGGTAGGGAAGTTTTGTCCATTTCTGTCTGGTAATGCTAAAAGCAAGGCTTTGGTGTTTGGAGCTGCCAGTGCTGTGTTGAGAGCTGAGCCCAAAGGCAATGAACAGGTAAAGGAGAAAATGGAAGATGAGGATATTCTCCGCTCCAAACCAAAAATAACAGTGAAAAAGAGACCCTACACGCACACGGGGTCCCCACCCATGCACTCGCCATCCCCATCTAGGTTAGGGGCAAGGCCTGGCTGTGCCATTTGGTGTTTGTTTTGGAAAATGCCTGCCTCACTTGGCATCTTGGATAGAGGTGGAACACTAAATGCACCCTCTGGAAAGAAGCTCTTCTATGAACAGATGAGCTGCAAAGACCTGGCTGCTCTAGGAAATGGTGGTGAGCTTCAGTGCAATGGCACAATGGGAGGGAGGGAGGGCAGTGCCAGGCAGGAAAAGATAAAGGCACTCTTCTGATCACCCCTATTTTTTTACTGCAGAAATCCTAAAAAACATAAAGCCTGCTCCTCTTATTGGTGAGGATCTCAGTTCCCAGTACTAAGCCCAAGTCATCTGCTTTGGATCTTTATAGGCAAGCCAGGAACCAAAAGAGAGACTGCTTCCTGGGAGCTGCTGGGGAGATGCTTCTCTGCTGTAGTATGAATGGGAACTAAAGAAGTCCTAAACCCTTCTTTTTCTTGGTCAGGCTTTATATTTTTGGTATTTCCGAAGTATATTTTAAAATCTATTATGCATTTTCCTTGGTTTTCTTCCTGGATAACCTAGATGTGTAGTTCTAAATTTTATGGTGGGTGAGGTAAATAGGATTTACAGAAACATATTACTTTATATTTATAAAAAGAAACCCTCCTTCAAAGGTTGTGGCAGAGATTTATCTGGCTGCAATCTTACTGCTTATGACCCTGACAAGATGACACAATGGGAGCAGGAATGAAATTCTGCATCTTGGTGCATATCCTTTAAAACATTGATGAGGTGGTGCTGCACTGTTGATTCCCTTGTATTTAGGAAGAATCATCTGCTTTTCTGGCAACACTGTTGTTGTTCCAGATCTTGCTAGAGCTGGTCAGAAATCCTGGTTCACGAGGGCAAAGCATTTATGGCTGCTGACACTCTTTGTGTTGATCTACTTGGTTTGAAGTATCAGTTGCCTTGGGATATGGTTTGCCTTGAAATAGGAGTTTAATCCCAGTAAAATGCTGAGGAAACCTGGAAACAAACCACAGCTTATAACTAAAATGCGCAACTTGTGACAGCTGACAAAGGAAATACTGAAATGAGAATTAGCTGCAGTGATTTGAGGTTTTATGTTATGCTTTGCTTGGAAAATCCAGTGTATTTGATGTGACCCCTTTAGATAATTAAGTTGTGGCTGAGCTGAACGTGGGAAGGAATGTGGCCTGTGATCATGCCAGTGTTAATTGAGAGCTCTGCTGTGGCACAGCTGCCAAAGGGGGATGGTCCTCGATGCTTTTACCCCATGCTGTGCCACAGGCGTTCAGACAGTGAACTGGATCCAGGCAAAAAACTGTCTGGGGACAGGAAGGGGTCACTCCTAAAGCCAGATCAGTCCCTGGGCTCGGCAGTGTGTGGTTGTTTGTGCTGATGTCAGGGGCTGGGAGGCTGGAAATGTGTAGGGTCATAGACTCACAGCGTGGTTTGGGTTGGAAGGGACCTTGAAGGCCACTTTGTTCCACCCCCTGCCATGGGCAGGACAACTGCCACTGCCCCAGATTGCTCCAAGCCCTGTCCAACCTGGCCTTGGACACTTCCAGGGATGGGGCAGCCACAGCTCTTCAGGGCAACCTGTGCCAGGGCCTCACCACCCTCAAAGGGAAGAATTTCTTCCTCACATCTCACCTAAACCTACTCTCTTTCAGTTTGAAGCTGCTATAGTCTTGCTCCTACAGCCCAGCTGGCTCATCACATGCTGCTCTCTGCACCCTGGGCTGATTCAGGCCGCTGATCCAGTCAAGAACCATCTGTTTCTGTGGGTCAGGATTGTGTTCTCAGTAGTTTCTTCCTTGTGTGTGTGCCAGGAGGAGTGGGACATGTCCCACCTGCCCTGGCTGCTGCTGGTGTTGCCAAGCTGCGGCTCTGCCCTTGGATGCAGTCCCTGCAGCACTGCCATCCCATTTGGAAAATGCTCTGATGCTTTCTGCTCTGGAAAGAATGTCAGAGCAGGAGCCATTTCTCTGCAGCCTGTTAGTGGTGAGGAAGGGTGGGGGTGTGTGGGTGTCTGTCTCCAGTCCAGCGGGACCCGCAAGCCAAACCATTTGGTGAATCATAGGGAGGCTGGTCTTGGGCTGGAATAAACTTCAAACATGTCCAAAGCTCTGCACGAGACTGTCAGGCTGTAATTTGTGGCTGGCTTTTCTTCTCTTCCTCCTCCTGCTGCAGTCTGAGTGGAAATGCAAAATAGTCTGAAAGCCAGGCTGCTGCGGAAAATGCTTCTCTTTATTTATTTCACTTGTTTTGGGTTTTTTCTTTTGCAAAGAGATCGCTTCTCCTGCAGAGCTGGCTGCAGCTGCAAAACCAGAGCCGCAGGGGCCTCTGGCTGGCCTCCCAGGATTGCCAAACACAGATTCCTCACGTGCTCCACTTATGCAAAACGCAGAATTGGGCACCAGGAGGGTGAGGTGACGTGGAAGGAATTAGTGTGCTGTAGGCACGACAAAAGTGAGCATCAAAACCAGCCCAGGCTCTGGTGCCAGCCCAGTCCAACTGGTTGGTAGGGGAGGCAGCGGGAAAGTGAGTCATGTGTTTAGCTGCAGGAAAGTCCCTCACTTGGCTGCAGCTTTCTGAGCCCTTCCTACTCACTTTCTCTATGCAGAGCATGTGCCTCCCAGAAAATGGGGCTAAAAATCAAGTTTGGCTGGGGAAGGCCTCCTTCTCCCTCAGCCAAGTGACTCAGCTGTATGTCACTACAGACAAGCCATGATCCTTCCTGAGAAGCCTTATCTGGCACCTTATCTGGGAGGTTTATCTCCAGGAAAACCCCCAAATCTCAGCAGAAGCTCAGCAAAAGCAGAAGGAGGTAGGCAGACGGTGGCTGGTGGCTGCAGCTCACGCCCTCAGCGCCAGGTCTTGGCTCACATCTGTGAGCTGGACCTGGTCCCAGCAGGCTGAGATATCTTTTGGAGTTTCCCACTCTTCCAAACATCCACGGCAGACAGCTAGTGCTTGATCTCTTGATGCCATTTCATTTTGCTTAATCCCATTTTTAAGTGAGGACACTAGCAGGCAGTGTGGCTAGATGAGGAAAGCTAAGTCATGGAGACAATTTGTTACGTCCGAGTATTATGTGCTGTGTGCTTGCGAGAGAAGAAAAAAAAGGCCTCAAATCAATGGGAATTGGTAAAGCTCCAGGAAAACCTGGGCTAGCCTGCAATGATAACAGATTGGGGGTAGAACCTGCTAGCTTCAAGCTAGTCCTTCCTTCCCCCCATCCTTCAGCTCCCAGAAGAAAAACACCCTGCCTGCTGAAATAGCTCTCCTGTTCCAGACAGTCTTACTTAACCTCCTTTTAAAGATTCTTCAAAAAGCTCTTTTTTTTTGGTGTGTGTTTTCCTAGGTTAGTAGCTGACTGCTGGTTGGAAAGTTGAGATGCCTCGTCAACACTTTATGTGCACTCCTGAGATAAGGGCAGCACACAGAGCCCTGCCTAGGCAAGGTGGCTTTAGAGCCAGAGTAAAGGTTGCTTGTTTAGTCTGGCCAAAACTGGGGATGGCTTTCTGCCTCGTTGATTCAGTCTGGGTGCACCTGGCTCCAGTTTGGGAATTACCTAAGAACCTGGCTCCCAATGGTGGTGATAGCAGAGGCTCTGGAGGCTCTGAATGAAGCTGTGCTGACTTGTGGAGGGCAAAGGCCTGTGTAAGCATGAGGTTCTCCTGATCCAGTTCGTGAAGAAAATCATGGTAACCATGACTTCATAGCTTGGCTTTTAAAAGGTCCTTATAAGAAAAGGAGAAATGTGCGTTACGCTGTTTGGTATAGCCTGGCAAAGTGAAACAGAACAGATCCGCTTCCTCCTAATCCTCATGCTCCAAGTAAACCTTAAATTTTATCAACAAGTCTGGTCCTTGAAAAATGAACGTGTAGGTGAGGACCCAACAAGGTAATAACGTGGGCCCTCAGATGAAGGGCAGTACCTGGAAGATCCCCATGAACCGGGCAGGTTAAGCCCGGCAGAGGGCAAGCTCTGTAGACGGGATAAGTTTGTGCTGAGGCAGCAGGGGATGCCCAATTCCCCAGGCTGTGGGAAGCATTATCAAGGACCCTTCTTCCAGCTACAGCAAGCCTTGACTGTTGGTTTAGAAGAAGAGGGGAGCTGGTCTGGCAGCTCTGCCCAGTCCTGGGGAGCCCATGAGGGATCTGCTCTGTCCCTTGGCTGAGGTGGTTCAGTTTGTTGATCCAGTCAGGAAAACACTGCTTGCTTTTTTTTCTTCCCCCCGGATTAGTTTGTTTTTCCAGTTAGCTGTATCAGCGCAAGGGGCACAGCAGCAGTAAGAGGCTGGGAGATAGCAAGTGAGTGAATTCAGGCTGTTGTTCTTAATTGTACTTTTAATTGCTGTTCATTTGGACCACAGGGATACCTGGCTGCCCTATGACAATGGGGAGCATTCCCCGCACGACAATGAAAAAACAGCATTCCCCTTGCCTCCCAGGCAAGATGGGAAGCCTGTGAGTGGGAAGCTCTGTGGTGGCACATGTCCAGCATGATGCTTGGTCGTGTGGAGACCTCACAGCACTATCTGAAAGAGGCCACAGGGAAGCTGGGGGGGGCCTCTTCATTCAAATTGTAGTGACAGGACAAGGAGGAATGGGTACAAGTTGAATGAGAGGTAAGTTAGGTTGGATATTAGGAAGAAACTTTATTACCGTAGGGGCAGTGAGACACTGGCACAGGCTGCAGAGTGAGGTTGTGGATGTGCCACCCTGGAACTGTTCAAAGCCAGGTGGGATACAGCCTGGACCAACGTGGTCCAGTGGGAGGCCCGTGGCAGGGGGTTGGAGAAGGTCCATTCCAACCCCTTAACACTATGTCTCCATGGTGGTGTGTGCCTCAATCAGATGCTGCCAGCCTGGCTGGTCTGTGTGCCGGGACTCCTGCCTTTGGGACTCCCACTGCTTCAGGGCAGAGCCCGTGGAGACAAAAATCGCCTTGAAAGGCGCTTTCTTTCCCCGGCCTGACAAAGCCGTCTCCAGCGGCGGGGGCTCGCGGAGGTCCCCGGGGAGCCGCAGCTCTGGCCCACAGAACACGGACCCACGGCCGCCATTTCGAGCGCCCTCAGACACCCCTCACACCCCCTGCCCCCCACCCCCCAGTCCCGCCAGTGCGCGTGCACGGAGG
>VYXC01000316.1:2224339-2400665 GCA_013397175.1 Platysteira castanea
GGGTCGCCCAAAAATAGCGCCAGGGAAACGCAGGGAGAACGGGGGAGTCCCCGTGAGGATCCGGCCATTCCCGCTGCTGGTAGGGAAATGACTTCCCGATGGAACGAATCGGGCAGCCTAGACCCCAGGTTGGTGGGGACAGTGGGGAGGGATTGTTCTTCCTGCCAGCAGCGGTGTTTATCTCCGTCACTTCAGGGATAGATGGCTGCTAATCCTCTTGCAGACGGTGGGAGGTTGCCTTTGCTGTTGTGTTTTTGCATTAGGATCTCTTGCTCCACATGGAAAATTCCACTGATTTTGCTGCTCGCTGCCTCGGTACCTGTTGTTGCTGAGGTGAAAATTCTGGGAGGAATAGATGATACTCTCCGTTTAGCTGTAGGATTAGAGGTTAGAACATGCGCTGGTTGTGTTTTCTACGTTGCAGAAGCCTGAGAGAGGTACAGAAATGATTCATAGTCACATGAGTGGTAATACACCTTAGGTTGCAGGATGGAATAGCTAGAACCCACAAAATGTAAGGATGTGATGTGCACAGTTACTTGGGGAATTTTCTTCTAAATAAGACTATTTTAATCTTAGAGCTTATTTGCTTACAGTTTTAACCTGCAGTGTTTCAAAAGGCAACCAGAAAAAAAGGCAACCAAAAAATAAAGCCTGACTGGCCGTTTAAAGGCCATAGGAGTAACCAACTGGCATAGTACAGTAAATGACCCCGTGGAATTTTTCATGATTGTACTTTATTGTAGTTTTAATCTCATAAAATCATAGAATGGCCTGGGTTGGAAGGGACCTTAAAGGTCATCTAGTTCCAACCCCCTGCCAGCGACAGGGACACCTTCCCCTAGATACACCAATAGTATTTAATACGCTGGTATGTGGGCAGTTTAATGGATTATCTCAGACTTTTCAGGCAGGAAGCAAGAAAGCAAGTATCAGCTTTCACTCTGCATGTTTATCTGCTTTAATAGTGTCTTTTGAGTCTGCTCTACACTGAATTAGCTGCCATCAGTTACCACTCCTTCTGGGACTGTTTCCAAATGGCTGAAATCATTGCAGTTTCTTGCTCTTGGAAAGTGAAAAGGCTTCACCTTGAAATAGCCACCAGCTTTCCCTTTAACGTATTTAGGGAAATTGTAATGAGAAACCAGTTCAGCAATGAGAGTTTGCTTGGCGTACCTGTTAAAGGCATGGTATGCAGCTGAGGGTAGCAGGAGACTAGTCAGGCCTGTTTTTCCTTAGGAAGTCACTCTTTTAACACAAATAAACAGCTGTCTTTTTTCACCAGGATTCTGTTATGAGTGTTAATTGCCTCACCTACTGTGCAGATTTTCCTGAAGATTTTGCTGTGACAACCTGAAACACCGTTTTGGTCTGCTGAGCTTGCTAATTAGCTGTGTAAAAATTCAGCCACCCTTGTCAGATCCTAATGGAGTCACTTGGCTGCCTTACAGGCCATGAGGGTTTTTGGTTGACCTACTTACAGGGCTTCTGTGCATCTTCCCTTTAAGGGAGACATGGATGAATTAAAGCAGGGTGTACAGGTCCTGCCATCCCTGGACTACTGATGCACACTGATTATTCCTTGTCTTTGAGGCCAGGGAAGGAGGAGGAAGGCTTGGGTCTGTTGTTAAAGCAGCACTCAGTTTCTCTTGAACTGAATATTTCCTCCCTTTTCCTAAATTAAAAGTTAAACTGGGAGTGGAAGGTAAAAACTTTGAGGATATGGTTTTTTCACATCTACCCTCCCCTAAAATAGTAGACTTGAATCTTCCTTCCTTACAAAGTTTTAAGTTAATGTGTAATTCCTCTAGCAAACACTGATCAGAACATGCGGGGACAGGAAATTTGTAGGCTGAGTTAGCCTGGCTTGAATTTTCTTGAGGATGTGGATAAAGCAGATAATGGGACTGTGTTGTGTAGTTTGCAGGCTTGTTCTGCTTATCGATGTGGTTTCTAACAAAAAAAGCCAGGCTGGTGCAGCCCACTGCTGCAGATTAAATTAGGAGAAGAGTGGAGGGTGTCTTGTATCAGCAGTGGTGTGTCCAGCAGGACCAGGGCAATGACTGTCCCCCTGTGCTGGGCACTGCTGAGGCCACACCTCAAATCTTGTGTCCGGTTCTGGGTCTTCACTACAAGGACACTGAGGTGCTGGAGTGTGTCCAGAGAAGGGAGTGGAGCTGGGGAGGGGTCTGGAGGGTAAGTCCAGTAAGGAGCAGCTGAGGGAGCTGGGGGGCTCAGCCTAGAGAAAAGGAGGCTCAGGGGGGACCTTCTCACTCCACAACTCCCTGACAGGAGGGTGCAGCCAGGTGGGGGTCAGGCTCTGCTCCCAAGGAACAAGTGACAGGATGAGAGGACATAGCCTCAAGCTGTGCCAGGGGAGGTTAAGGTTGGAAATCAGAAATCCCTTCTCAGAAAGGGTTGTCAGGCACTGGACTGGGCTAGCCAGGGAGTAAGGTGTCACCTATGGTGACAGGTTGGAGGAGTGGAGTCACCATCCCTGGAGGTGTTCAGGAAACATCTGGACCTGGCACTCAGTGCTCTGGTCTGGATGACAAGGTGGTGACTGGTCACAGGTTGAACTTGATGATTTTCCAACCTAATTGGGCTGTGATTATATAAAAATAAAACCTGTGTTTTCTTGGAGGAAACTGTGGATATGATGCACTATCAGGCCGTCACATACCAAAGCCGGTGCTTTGATAGCACACCAGTCATGTGCCCTGTGCAAACCTGCCCTTGCACAATCGCCTCCTTGTTTGCCGGGGAGGTATAAATAGAAAGGGTTGCTGCTGGTTGTGTCTGGAGGAGCTGAGCCAGCCGTTCCACCTGCTCCCGGTCACGCCTGGCCGAGTGCGCATCAGGGCCGCAGAGCTGCCCGAGCCCAGCGCGGCCTTTCTGCACCCCCGTTTGTGCTGTCCGTGCACCGCAAGGGAGCTGTTCTGGGAGCCCCCGAACACCGAGGTGATGTGGAGGCTGGAGCAAGAGAGGGGGAGCTTGTCAGCAAAACTGAATGTGTCACGTGATGTCAGCTGAGGCTGCCCGGGAGGTTGGACTGTGCTATTTCAGGGAAGGCTTTTCTGCTATAAAATGCAGGGACATTTTGGTTTTGTGTCCGTGGGGGAAGCAGGAACAGTTACTGCTGCTTGCCATGGGTTTTTGTTTCAGTATCTCATGTAGATCTGATTCTTCAAAGCAGGTTGAGGCAATGCCTTAGAACTCTATGACATAAAAAGAGGGAATTTGTTTTTTCTTGAAGGATTTACTCACTTTCTGTTTTATTGTTTTTCTTTATGGAGCAGCTTTGAAATCAGTTCATTTTTTGCTATTAAAATATCAGAGTTGCTATTGCAATTTAAAAAGGCTATGTTGAAATGTGTATATATATTTCAGGGCAGTGCTTCTCTGTATATGGTCATGGGGCAATGTTTGGTTTCAGGTGCCAGATAGCAGATTTTCCCAATCTTTGTGCTGTGGATATATTTGTCTGGTGAAAAGGGGATGTTAAATACAGGATTTCTGCAGAGATTCGCATGAAATCTGTCCCCTGCATCCCTGCAAAAAAACCCCTCAGAACAAAACCAGAAAGGATGGAGACAGATTGCAAGTATGCCCAAAACATTTTTGTGTATTTCTTCAGATATCTGCTGCAGGAAAAAAATGCTACTCATAACTTTTTGGGAATATCTTAGCATACTGTATGGGACCACATACTCCTGATGACTACCAGATGCCCTAGAACATCCACTCATCTCTTCTGGATTCTGCCACAGAAAATCTCAGGCAGTAGTCAGGCTTTGCTTGGCAACATATGGCCAACCTGGAAATTATTCTCTTGCAACCTTTGTAGTTACCTGGGACAATTCACTGGGCCAGTAGAGGTGATTTTACTGTCCCAGCTCATCCAGTTCTCTGCTCTCTGTAACTTTATTGTGATTGCTTGTACCTACACAAACTGCTTCTTTTGCCATGCTTGTCTTCTGGTGAGGGAAGTAAGGGAGTACGTGAGGTAGAGGCAGTGTCCCAAAATGAGAATGAGCTCCCCACTTTGAGGAAGAGCCTGGTTGTGGTGTTAACTCCAAATTATTTTCTTGCCCATCATTCTAGTTAGAAATGTTTCAGGCTTCATTTTTTGTCAGTAGATACGAGACAGGAAGACTCATTTTTAACTGGAATGCTGATAACAGCTGGCCACATTTCCTCCAATTTTTCTTCAAATTGTCTGTAATCCCTCAAATGTTAGGGTCACTTTTACTGCCTCATTAATCCAGAGGCATAGTAGCCCTTTGGCAGGAGTCACTGGTGTGTGATGCAGTTACAGCTTTTGAAGTTTTACTCATTAACTGACCAGAGAGGCTGTGTAGTATTGAGCCCTTCAGATAGCTTCAGGTTGGGATCACTCCTTCATTTCTTGAGACTTCATAAGCTTTGGTGAAGAGAGGTTGATCCCTCTTGACTTCTTTAACTTCAACACGATTTGCTTTTGCAAGTCTCAAAGGACGTGGGGGAAAGTAAGTAACAGAGCACAGATGGCAGAGGCTGATGCATTCGCTTCGTCTGTGGTGTCTCTGGGAAATAATGAATGATCTTTTTTTTTAACATTGCAAGTAGGACAGCCTGAGAATAACATCCTTCCTGATAAATAGGTTAATACACTTGGACAAGTTGAACTGTCACAAAAGCCTAAGAGTTGACAGCGCCCTAAATGATCTTCACGTTTTACTTCAATCCATTGAGTTGAACAGTAGCTCAGCACTTTCCTTGTGACATTTGTTTTCCAAATTACAGGTTGATTTGTCTGTAACCAAGGGTTTTTCTAGCAGTTTAGTTTGGAGGAGGCTAGAAGTCTTCAGGTTGAATTTCTTTGTCTTCTGGATGGTATTTTTCTGGTTCATCCTTTGGCTCTTCAGGGCATCTGGTCTGGCTCCTTAGAATCCCTGTTCATTGATGCTTATGTAAGGTGTTAACTTTTAAGTCTCATTTGTAGCTGCAGTGCAGCTTTGGAGGGGATGCTTTCTTAGGATGCTTTTCTGAGAATCTAGGGGGAAAAATTCAGACTGGCTCTCTGTGGAAGAAGACTGAGACAAATGCTTGAGGGAAGGGAAGGTGTTTTCCAAGAACAGTAATTGCCGAGCAATTTTCCTGTAGCTGTCCTTGCTTAATGATAATCCAGACATTATGAGCTTCCTTTTAGGTTCCTGTTTCCTGGAGAGGAGTGAAGAACTGAGCTGTGCTTTCACATGTGTGGCTCTGCAAACCAAGTGGAAAAGGTGATATTTTTTAAGGGGGCCATCACCTCTATTTCCCAAATTTGTGTCTGTATGTTAGGCTAAACTTGGTAAAGCAAAGGCTGTTTTTTCTTAAACTGAAGAAGCTACAGCTGAAGTGGTTCAAGCAGGGAGAAAACAGTGAAGAGGACAAGTAAAGTAACACCTTGGCCTTCACAAATAAACTTGTTTGGTGCTCTAAAAACAGTGGCTTGCAAGAACTTCAGGAAATGGGGGGGATAGGTCTTGGTGGGCATGACAGGTGACTGTTGAGAGCTATTCTACAGAGAAAGAAGAAACCTATTCAAAAAAGGATGACCTTAGATAAAGAAGAATATATAAAATAAAGAGATGCCAGAGATAGCAAAGTAATTCCCTTGGGTTTTTCCGTCAAGCATTGAGAGCTCTATGAGGTAACTAATGGTGCTTTGCTTTCTCTTGGGTTGCTGCTGTGCTGGGGATGTGAACTAGCACGTTAAGGTGTTGCTCATTTTGTAGCAAAGACTATATGGAGGGAAGAGTTAAAACTATGTTCTGAGACAGCACAAGGTCTTAACACACTTCACTGGCATGTTTGCTTTTGTTGTGATAAAAGGTAATACATGAGGGAAAAATTCTCTTTTGTAGTTAAGTAGGAGAACAAGCTAAAAGGGAAAAAGTGGTAACAGTAAAGAGTGTCCAGCCATTCTTTTCTGAATCTGCAAGATCTGAATTAATGCAGACTTTTTTTAGCTTTGTTTCTGTTTTTCCCAGGATGTTTAGAAGGTGAGAGTGGATTTTGTTGCAATGAAGGTGCATCCTTTCATATTAGATACAATATTTCAAACAAAAGTACTTCTACACAATACAGAACAAACTAATGAAAATTTAACTGTGTTTGAAGTTGCTGTGGAAGGTGTCAGAAAAGAAGCCATGATTAGTGAGTGTCATCTTTGTTCTGTAGCTGCTCTGAAATGTGCCAACCACGTGTGGCCTTAACAAACAAATTTGCTTAGTCACTGTCTGACTGGAAAGATCTGTACTGAAAACATAAAATTTAGAGTTGTCTTCTCAGAGGAAAAGAACTTTGCCATGTCCTTTGCAGCAGAAGGGGCACTGCTGTTCCATCATTTTCTGTTTTCTGTAGGTAAGTTCATCTCGTAGGTTCATCCTGTGCTGTAGCTGATTCAGGTTTCCTGAATCTGTTGGCTTTTTTGACAGAAAAGTCAGTAGGTATAGTGGCATTTCCTCTTGCTCTGATGTTGTGCAGGAGTGAGGACTTGAAATAATACCAGTGGGAAAGTGTTTGGAGTGCTTGCTTGCATCCTAAAACTAGTTTTTAGTGTTCACTGGCTTAGGAACAGCTTACTTCTTCTGCCTCTTCATCCCTGTTATTTTCAAGTTCTTGTAAGATTGTCTTTGGTTCTCTCTGGAGGGTGGCAGATAGCATTAGTGTCCTTATTCTCAAATTTGAAGTGACTGTGTGCCCAGTGGCACTGCTTTGAGCAGAATCTGAACCAAGTGCTGCTGTTAACACCCCTTCTGAGAAAATACTTCTTTTTCAAGGTGGTGAGATGGAGTGCAGGGAAGCAGTGCAATCAGAGGCATGAAGCAGTCAATGCACTGTCAAAAATCAATATAATTTTAAGACTTTTTTTTTCCTCCTTGTAAGCAAGTTGGAGCATTGTGACTGTGTGAGCATCTGTTTGATACAGAAGCCATGCAGCAGGAAATTTGTGAAAGACACACAGCCAACAAAGCCAATAAACAAAATAAATCTGAAGCATAATATTTTTGTCATGCACTTAATAATGACCTGTTGTTAAGGCTGTGGGGAAGAAGGAACAGTATGTTGTTCTGAAGCTGGTACAGATCTGAAAAGTCCTACAGTGACGGGATCTTAAAAGTAAAAAAGCAAACAAAACCAGAAAGCTCCCTAAGAGCCTGATCAAACCAGTGCAAGTGACAGCATGAATGCCTCCATTTGGCTTTTAACACTCTCCTAAATCAAGAGTTTGAGAAGCTGCTTGGAATAACTATTACTGGAGTTGTATAGTTCAGTTTTGTAGTTTACAGTGTGTTTCAATGTAGGGGGAGTAATTGTCTTTTGATAAAGGCATAGGTTAAAAGCTGTACTTGTAAATAGTTGGGAACCCTTAATTCCACTGTTTAAAGTCCAGGTCTTGACTGACTGTATTCAGAGCTTGACTCTGCCTTCCAGAGCCTTCCTACCACTGTTCAATGCCAGTATCTGAAAGGGAAGAATAACTTTCCCTTAACCAAATGTATTCTTGTTTCTTGTCACCCTGCCAGAGCTGACAGCTCTTTGGCTGGCCAGTCTGACTTTGAAAATTAACTACTCTTAGTGCTTCCAGATCACTAATGGTGGAGTTTAGAATAGCCTGTAAATATTTTGCTAACCATGCATTATCAGAAGCTTTGAAGTCTTACTCCTGCGTTCTCCCAAGCAGTACCAGGGTGCTGTGCTGCTCAAGAATAATATGCAATGAAGGGTTTTGACTGAGAGAGAGGGTGGCAAGCATCAAGCTCTTGAGTAAAAAACTAGGCACGCAAAGCACGTTTTTCGTAAAATAAATGGGTCATTCCTCTGAAATCCAGTGTAAACAGGCTTTATAAATCAACAGCTGAGAAGGCTACAGAATGCCACCTATACAGCAGTGTTTCTCTGGCTGTTTGATGAGTGGTGGCCACGTACCTTGTAGATGCACTGGTAATTCAGCTTTAAATCAATCCTCTAATTGCCTAGAACAAGACACGAGAAATGGAAAAGTGATTGTTCTTCTGTTGTAACCCTACTAGAAGCTTCATGGGAATGAAACAGTTTAACTCCTGCCTTGTGGTGGACTGTAATTTGACAGGATTTAGTGATGTGTAGACAGCATTGATGTAAAGATAACAACACCTGCACAGCTAATAGGTTTGAATAGGTTGGCTTTATGTTTTGTTTTGGGGTTTCTTTTTATTTTTATAAACTTTGGCAGCAGTACCTCATAGGCTTGGACCATGGTGGATTTCTTTGGAACCTGTCTGCTGTAGCCTTTTAGGAGTTGTTTCTTGATTGGTTAGTGCAATGTTGGCATTGTCTCCTGAAGATACAGAGCTTACTGACAGGTAGGATGGTTTTAGAAATTGGGTGTCAGGTCCAGACAGTGCAGTTAAAAAAAAAAGAAGCTTGGAAAGTCAGCAAAAATGTGCATTTGATTCACTTGTCCTACTGATTACTTGTAGTGCAGATACTTTACAATTCTTTACCTGAACTGTCCAGAAGAGATATGCTGTATCTTACTTGAAAACTTTATAGGTTGCAGGACAGTCCCACATGGGATGGGAGGTAATGTCCAAAAAAGGGCTGGTACATTTTTTTCACCCCCACAGATTTTTCTGTACACAGTTGAATGCCTGACCAACAGAAAAAAAAAGGAAGTCTAAATAGATTTCGTGAGTTTAAAAACTAAGATAGAACATTCCTTAAGAACATTCTTAAAGCTTTCTGTTTATGGTCAGTGTTTTGGTCTGTACCTGCTCTTAAGTCTTCCATGCAATGTGTACGTTGTTGTGGCTCCTAATCTAACTTCCATCGTTACTCCCTCACTTGCTGTGTGAGAACAGGACGGTTCATGTGGGAGGAGGAATGCAGACAACAATTACAAGCTGGTTCAGAGTTGAACTGACAGTAGGACAGGAGAACAGGGAGGTTGTAGCTATGGGAATCAGCTGTCTGAGGGGTGGATTTCTGTAATGAGCAGTTTTTCTGTTTCAAGTCATCTGGTAGTTCTTGTGTGCTAAGCAAAGTGAAGTTGTGTATTTTGGGATTTTTAGAAATTTTTTTACAGAAGGTGGATGGTGGGGAAATGGACTGCTGAGGTGCTGAGACTTGGGCACTTCATGAAGGAAGGTCAACTGCTGTGGCTTTTCTAGTTTTTTTTTCTTTAACTCTCGAATCAGAGTTTGGGACAGGTCAAAAACTGCTGGATTGAAATGTGCTTAAAAACATGAATAAACAGGTGATTATACTGTATGGTGGTAACATGCTTGCTTTGCAGTGGGAATCATTCCGGCATGCAGCTGGAGAGGTTAATTCTGTTTTCTGTCTCTGGCAGCCGTGGCAAGCCCAGTCCTGTGGCAGAAGGAGTGTGTGAAGGGGCCAGAGGTGTGGTGTCAGAGCATTCGCACAGCGTCGCAGTGCGGGGCAGTGAAACACTGCCAGCAGAATGTCTGGAACAAGCCTGCTGTGGTAAGTGTCAACCTCTGAGACCTCCCAGGCCCACCTGGGGCTGAGGTGGCTGGTTTCCATACACTGAGGAAGATTTCTCAAGCCTCTGATTGGAGTTAAGTGCTACATCCAACTCTGCCGAGGTTGCTGCGCCTTCATTTGGGTGCTAGATAAAGGTTGCTTTTCACTGCTCTGTCTTGCACAACTTGTCTGCTGACTTCTCCCGTGACCTGTTGCACAATCACCCAGCAATGTATGGAATGGAGCTTGTAGATTTCACTCGTTCCTCTTTATTCTGACTCCTAATTCATAGGAATCTTTTCTGAACTTGAGCAATTATGATGAAAAAAGCTGTGTATTTCTTTAGGTCTTTCTCAAAGATTACAATTCCCAGAAAGATGCAGCATATGCTAAATTATGAAGGTCATGACAGTAAATAATAGTACAAATGTTACATTTAGTGCAGCTTTTCAAGTTGCATTTGCACTAAATGTGAGGGCTGCTTTGCTAGATGTAGCTGTATTTGGGTTTTGTTTCAGTTTTCTAGGAGCGGAAAAGGTGTTTTACTTACAGGTGCATTCAGTCCACGTTGGCTATGTCTGTGCAGAGGTACTTCAGTTTAAGGAAAGTAGGGAAAGGGAGGAATGTCAGCACAATTACAACAACTGAAGCTTCCTGAAATGTTCTAAGATTTGTAGCAAGTGTGAACTCACTGAAGAAAGAGCTAAAAGGAGAAGGAGTGTTGGGGCAATCAACTTTATACTTCAAGGGACTGGGACAAGGTGAAATGAGCGAGTGGTAGCATGCCAGCTTCTTCATACAGTATTGGTTAACTGAAGAAACTGGAGCTATTTCATGCTTGAAATAGCCTCACTCTTTGTTTAAAAATACCTTTCCCCACCCTGGCCTCAACCAGTATTTCTTCCTTAACTCCAAATGTAATGTTTGTTCTTTGTGTTGTTGTTCACACGCTGCTCTTACAGGCACTTAATTCTTTCTCCGAGTAACTCTCTGCTTTGCTCTTCAGAGCAGTATTCCCTGTGACTTGTGTAAGGAGCTTGTGACAGTGGCTGGCAAGGTTTTGAAGGATAATGGCACTGAGGTAAGCAGAGCTCCTTTTCTCCTCACCCCAAAACACTATTTGGTTTCAAGATCTCGTGATGAGGGGGTGGAAGAGTAGTCTGCATTGTTTTCTTAACATAAGCAACAGATGTTGAAAGTGCATGAGGAAAAGGCTTTTAAACAGCCTTTACTGGCTTAGAAATCAGCAAATTCTAGAGCCTCCCATGCCTTAACACATCTGTGATTGACTGTAATAAAAGTAGGGGAAGGGAGGAATGTCAGCTTAATAAATGAGGGAGGAATGATACTTAATAAAATTGTTCTTGTGCCAATGGGGCACCAATCTTATAAGGTGGGGCACTGCAGTCTCTAGCAGTGGGTGGTTACACCACGTGGCCTTTGTTTTGGTTTGTGGGCACTGCTTCCCTTTTTCTTTTGTCAACCTGTGAGTACTTTGTATAAACAAGTCATTGTCCCACGAGCCCATAAGTTCACTTTCTCCTCTTAAATGTAAATGTTTGGTTCTGGTAAGGCCAGACTGTGCAGGCCACACAAGCTACACATGTTTTTGCTGTGGCAGGGTCTCATCAAAGGTCCAGACTGGGGAAAATACATCTATAGTGTAGAACCTCATTCTAGTTTTGCTTGTTGCTACCTGGACCTACCTGAGTCCGAGGAGCTTGTTTCTGGCTTTGTATTGAGGATTTTGGGAATGGAAGGAGCATTTGAGAGAGAGAGAGATAATCTATCTGTGCTCACCTCATCTTCCATAGGATGAGATCCGCTCTTACTTGGAAAAGACGTGCGAGTTTCTTCCTGACCCAGGCCTGGTCTCTGAGTGCAAAGAAATTGTGGATTCCTACCTACCAGTTATCATGGATATGATCAAGGAAGAGCTCGTAAGTAGATAACGATTTTTCAGCTGTTGGTATTAAAAGTTGTGTTCCTATTGATGCCAGAATTCCTCTTCTGCCTAAGATTGTGCATAAGATCCTTCAATCCTGTGTGGATTACTGGTAGTATTAGTTTGAAGACTGCTTCCTTGCTGTGAAACACTTGTCCTGTCTTACCATGTTTCAGCTGAATGACTCTCTACTCTGAACTTTAGAAGTGACATTTTGGAGCTTTATGTGTGTATCTTGTCTCCCCTAGGATAAACCTGAGGTTGTGTGCAGTGCCCTCGCTCTGTGCCAGTCCCTTCAGAAGCACCTTGCAGCAATGAAGCTCCAGAAACAGCTCCAAACCAATAAGATCCCAGAGCTGGATTTCTCTGAACTGGCATCCCCGTTCATGGCTAACGTGCCCCTTCTCCTTTACCCTCAGGACAAGCCCAAGCAGAAGCCTAAGGTAAGGGTGCCAGGGCTGTTGCAGTGTGGACCATGTGTATAATCTGGGATTAAGTTCTGCAGTCTGTAAAGGCAAGTCTTGTGCTGTGCTGTTGCCATCCAGGACTGTGGTAATCGAGCAGGTCTTGCTGGAAACAATTTCTTCTGAGAGAAAGCTTGGCACCAGGGTTCAAAGGAAGAACAACTCTTCCCGTATTTTGAGCAACCTGCTAGCTCTGCCCCTCAGGGGATGCATTTGTCTCTGAATGTGGAGGTGACAGACTGGATTGGAAAAGAACAAGCAATTGACAAAGGGGAATAGATGAGCCAATGAACTTCAGTACAGAGGCTGGGTGTTGACAGCAAGCCAGGGTGTGGGAGTTGAGCAGTGACTGGGGTTGAGAACAAGCTGCTGTGGGTGGAGCAGGTAAGATCTATGCCAGATTTAGAAACCTCCCCACTGTGGTCTGTAACAAAACCAAGAGATTTGAAGATTGGGTATCTGTAAACTGTTATCTCGGCTTTGGAGCCAAGTAGGTACCTGATCTCCATCTAGTGGCTGGTGCACACACCAGCAGTAGCTTATATCCCTACTAGCTCAGGCTTCAAAGTATTCTGCAGAGTATATTAAGGTTTGTATATAGCTCAAAACAGCTTGTAAAACTTGGTAGTAACAGAAGCTTCTAAAACATGTCTTGTGAAGTTATGTCAACTTCAGTTTCCTTTCACTCTTTGTCCAGGCAAGTGGGGATGTGTGCCAGGATTGCATTCAGCTGGTCACTGATGTTCAGGAAGCTGTGAAGACAAACTCCTCTTTTGTAAAGTCTTTGGTTGCTCATGCCAAGGAGGAGTGTGACCGTTTGGGACCTGGGATGTCTGATATGGTAAACTGTCCTTTTTTGTTGAAAAATTCTGTTCCTGTAAGCAAACATAAAATAGTTTGCTCAGTGCCTTAATCCCCTGATTGTATTCTCTATTTAATGTCACAAAGGAGACTCTGTTGCATGTGTTAACACGGTAGAACAATAACACTGAAATTGTAAACTTAATGGTGAGGAAAGTTAGGTGGGGTGTGTGGGACTGGGGGAGGAGGAGAAAGACTCCAGATTGCTTCTAGCCCTTAAAGGCCTTTTTCACAAAAATGATCTGGCTGGGGAATGTGATTGTATCAATGAGGGGGAGGGCTTTTTCCCTGAGAGGAAGAGAAAAGGTTAAGCAGTTATCTGTGCAGCAGTTTTGTAACCTGAAATGCCATTTTGTATTTGGGACAAGCTCTGAAAGACCTGTTGCTATGAAGTAGAGCAGGTAAATTAATACCTTAAGATGTATTAGAAAATTCTAGATGAACTCTACAGCATGAGTGGTTTGATAGTCATGAGACTTTCCTTTCCCAATTCCTGCAGTGCAAGACCTACATCTCTGAGTATTCTGACTTGGCCATCCAGATGATGATGCACATGGTAAGATCAGCAGAGTATAATATTTGCTCTCAATTAATTTTTCTGGCTTGTGTAGCTAGCTGATTTGGAAACATGAAACATGCACTGCAGTAAAACTTTGGGGAGAGCCCTTGCTCTGTAAGTCTTGGTGTTAATGCTTTGAACTTGGTGTTTGATTGGATAGTAATTTCAGTTTCAAGATGCTTTCTTCAGCACTTTTCCTTCCATTTTATAACCACTTATACAGTGCAAAAGGCACTCCAATCCTTTGAAATGTGAAGATACATTCCACGTGTTCCTTTATATTCTTTTATCTGAGTCCTGTACTTACACCACCTCCCCCAAATACTGTGTTAAGGATATTAGAGTTGTCTTTGTCACAGCTTTGCAAAATTGGTTCATGTGTTAGAGGTGAGGTGTCTCCTGGAAGCAAGGCTAAACATCCCTCTGGAATTGCTGTCTCAGGGCTCCTGCTGTCTGCGCTTTTGGCAGGAGCCGTGCAAAGTGAGTGGAACCTTCTGCAGCAATATACATTTACCTCTGATCACCTCCACAGCACCTCTTTATCCAGAGAGCTGAGGGACTTTAAAAAAAGGGCTTAGCCTTTCCTTAGAGAATGCAGTCCCTAGATGCCACAGGTGACACAACAAATTACAGGTGAGTTTCTGAGTAGAATATGTGGCTGACTTGAAGCTGAATTTGGCAACATAGTGGCCTTTTTTTGTTTCCAGTTGCTAAAGGCTACTTAAAAAGCTCATCCTGTTTCTTAAACATTCAGGGGGAAGTCAGTCTTTGTTCCAACAGCACTAAGTTTTTCATTTTAAGCATTGCAGTGCAGTGCGTTGTTGCTACCTGAAATTGGAGTATGACTACACCTTGTATGTATCTAAGTGTTGTCCAGACTCTTTGGAGGTAGTCTTGCCCAGGATGCCTTAATAACTGCAGAGGAATAATGCTGGCTAGCACTGTGCAATTAAATGTGAGTTGCTGTAGCTGAGGATCTTTGGGGTGGGGACTCTGTCATATTCCAGTATCTTCGTGGAAAGAATTTATGCAGTTCCAAGTGCTTGACATGTTTTTTCTCTTAACTGTTATCTTCAATTTCTCCTTTCTTCCTCTGTCTCCAATCTCCCCTGTCAACAGAAGGATCAGGTAGGTGAGCAACTTGCCTGTGGTGATAGTCTGCTTGTAGTTCACCCTTTGCTCTTAAAGGGCTTGTGGTTCACTTCTTGCTCTCTTGGCTGTACACGTGGTGTGATTGTGCTGACAGATACAAGGGATATTTATGTGATTAAAACAGAGAAAGACTGTAGGCTTCCTCCAGTGCATCAGTCCTGCTTCCAGCTCCAGATACCACTTTGTGCTACTAAGATTTCAACTTGATTATGCTTTGGCCAGTAGACCAGAAAATATCCTCTCTCTTACAGAAGAAGGATAGATGTGGGAAAAGCATGCCAGTGGTTCCTGTCAGCTGCTGGTTTAAAGTCTGGGCTCAAAAGGGCTTGAGCACAGCTGTCCCCAGGTCTTTCCTTGGTTAACTGTTAAATCTAGAACAGTGGTATAGATGTTTGAAGTATATGAACTGAAAAGATGAAGGCTTCCTAGACCAATTTGGGCTTTTAATTCAACCTGTCCTTTGAGACCTTGTGTCTGTCATCCCTCTGTGAGAGAACATGTGCGTATGTGGGTGTTGCTGTAACATTAATACCTGGAACTGCTTCTTACAATGCATGAACCAAAGGGCTTGATTTAAAGGTGCTGCCTGGAGTAGTCTGAAGCAGCACAGTATCTCTGGAGTGCTGCTTTTGCCTGTGCATGAGATTGTGGCATGATATATTAATATTAATAAGCCTCTGCTGTAGGAAGCTTGTGACAGGTGAAATGTGATCTTCTAATTACCTTCTAATAGGATAAAGGGTGTATTTTTCTAGCTTAAGTAGACTTTAGGTGGGAAAATTCAAGTTTTGTGTCTCACTTTGTACAGCCTTTCTCACTTTGGGTATCCTCCTTAGAGCAGTTTGCCTCATGTCTGGCATTTCTTTGTGCATTTAGTAATGTATGCTTCAAAAAAGATGCATGAAGAGTGTGTTTCTTTGAGAAAGACTTAGAAAGCCTTTTTAAAGACTTTGTTTCTGTTTGCTGTTTTCTCTCACTGTGAGAAGAACACGTGAAGTTCGGTTGTTGCAGTACAAATGGTTAGGCTTGAGTTTTAACAAGCTCAACTTTTGTGTCTTGTAGGCTGTGTTCAGTAATGCGAGAAACTGTTTCTGTTTGCAGAATGTGATGTTTCTGGCAGCTTTAAAGAAGGTAGTTTGTGGATGAGGAAAGAGGTTCTTTCTTCTAGGCATTTCTTTCAGCTTTTGGGTGAACTCTGAAGTCAGGCCTCTCCTGTGATTACTTAAAGCTGGGGAGCATCTTTGTGGATGCAGGTTTGCTGTGATGCTGCTGGTGGCCTGTTTTGGTGTTGGTAGCTCTTAAGTCAACTCCTTTTGAAGGGCTTGCATAGTGTGGCTCATGGGATGTGGTTTTTTAAATGGGGTTTTTAACCTCTTCCTCTTTAACAGGAATTGCTAAATTTCATCCAGTAGCTGTCCTGCCTATAACCTTACCAAATGCTTTGGCAATATTTGAAGTAGAAGTAGTCATGAAACTTTTAGTTGTGTTGGAGCCTTTTAAAATTTTGTTCTCTGTCCCTGCTCACAGGCTCTGTAGAAAGGGCGGAGACTTGTAGACTTTAAAAAACTGCTTATACATCTCTTTCCAGCAACCAAAGGACATTTGTGCCATGGTTGGGTTCTGTTCCTCTGTGAAGTCTGTTCCCCTTCAGCCTCTGGTGCCAGCTCAGGTGGTTCATGAGGTGAAAATGGAAACTGTGGAGGTAAGATGGGCTTTTTGTACTTTGCTTTACTTTTTGCTTTAGTGTAACAAACTCAGTGAAACAGAAAAAGATGAGCTTTTATGCGCAGAATAATCCAAGTCTCCCTGCATATAAATTCCTGGCCTTTTCTTGTTTCTGATGCTGATTTGTGAAGTAGGAAAGCTGATGATTTGTTTCAAAACCAAAGCTACAAAGTAGTGCTTCAGGGTTGAAAGGGGAACTCCTGTCCTAGCAGTTCTGAATGACCCCTTAAATGTAAGTTCTTAGTTTGAATTTTGCACTTTGTTTGGAGTAATACTTTGATCCCTTTTAAAAATGGGGTAGCACTGTGATCTGCAGGTGGGGGATCAGAGTCAGAATGCTGAAGTTCTTGAGTTTTGAAGAAGCACCTTGGCTTCTCCAAAGTTTTTTTTTTTTTTTGCAAACAGGAGGCTGCTCTCAATTCTAGGAAATGTTGTCCTCCATTAAGATATTTTTAAAACTACTATATATTTCGCTTGGTTTCTGTCTCTGTGGGATTGCTTACTTCTTTGTGTCTACTAAATTCAACTCCTTATACAGCCTGGGGGTTGTAGTCTTGAAATTAGTCATACAAAAGGCCTGTTCATTCAAACAGGCTTTCTGCTGAGACCTTTGGGTTCTGTGGGACCTTTTGAATACAGCCCAACTGAGCAGCTAGGTAAAGGCTGTTAGGAATTGTCCCTGTCAAATGTGGTCCAGTGCTGATTTATTGTTTGTGTATTTCTTCTGTGTGCTCAGAAGGCCTTAGTTCAAGAGAAGACTTTTTCCTTATGTGAAATCTGTGAGACCATGGTGAAAGAAGTGACTGGCCTCTTGGAGAGCAACAAGACAGAGGTGTGTGACTGGTGGGCATGTCTCAGCCCTTCCCAGGCTTTGGCTGAGATGGGGCTATACTGAAGGGGGAAGGAAAGTTAATTTTATTGCCTGTTTTCACAACAGCAAAATTTCTGTCCTTGGTGGGACAGAAAAGATGTGCTTTTATGAACTGAGTCAAATTTCTCTCCCTCATTTACTCCTCCTCCCCTTCAGGAGGAGATTGTGCGTGAGATGGAGGTGGTCTGCCGCCTGTTCCCCAAAGGTGTCAGGGATCAGTGCAAGGACTTCATCGAGGTCTATGGCCAGGCTGTGATTGACATGCTCTTGGAGGCAACAGATCCTGAAGCTGTGTGTGCCATGCTGAAATGCTGTGCAGCCAGCAAGCTTCCCCAGCAGCCAGGTGGGTGATGGGGTCTGTGGTGTTCCAAATGACCTGGTTCACCTGTGATGAGATCTCTCTTGAGGACCCTACTGATACTGTCTCCTTTCTTCTCTTCGAGGGGAACTACCCAAGCACTGATGTTTGGTTTGTTTTTTATCTTCCTGCTCAGTTGTAGTGAAACCTGCAGGCGGCTTCTGTGATATCTGCAAGATGGTGGTGGCTTATGCAGACAAAGAGCTAGAGAAGAATGCCACGACAGCTGAAATTGAAGCTTTGCTGGAAAAAGTCTGTCACTTCCTGCCAGAGTCTGTCAGTGATCAGGTAAGGTGTTTGTGCAGGAGGCAGAGTAAAAAGCCACGGTCTTGGTGGTGGGGAATTGTCCCTGTTGATTTGTTTGGTTTACATAGGTCCTAACAGTGACAATTATGCTTAACCTCATTTTCTGAGTGTTTTACCTGATATTCTGTCTACATGCTAATTTTAGGTCCGTCTCTCAAGCGTCTCTACTTCTGCTATAAATGTCCAGGTACTCGTAACAAAGGTCCCTGTGTTTGGCCAAATGCCTTGTCTCTGGCTGGAGACAAACTGTCCACAGGTGCAGCTGGGACTGGCTTGTGTCCAGCAACCTGATCCTTCACAGGTTTTTCCCTTTACTAATTAGCACCAAAGCATAGCAGCTTCTTCTGTGCAGTGGAGCAAAGAGAAAAGGGGGAAAAGGCTTAATCCGAGGCAGCTGAATGACCTTGCAGACCTTGCTGTGTGGCAGCCTGCCTTCCAGTCAGGGCAAGGCAGGTGGAGATGAACAGAAGGATGAAACACAGAGTGCTGGAATGGTTTGGGTTGGAAGGGAGCTTAAAGACTAATTCCAGCCCCCCTGTCATAGGCAGGGACATCTTGCAGAGTATTTGGGGAAACTAGAGAGCAGCTCCTCTTGTTGGTTTTTATAAAAGCCTTCTCTGCTAAAGGCTGGGAGGAGTTTGGGGTGTGGGGGGTTAGATTTGCTCAGTTCTCATCCTTGGGAGCTGGCAGTCCTTTGAATAGATCTCTGCTTTTAAGGCCCTGAATTGACTGGCTGGATTGTTGTACTAATTTGCAGTCAGGAAAGGTTTGCCTGGAAATCCTCTGAGGACAGTGGGTGGGAACAGTGGAAGGTTTTATTTTTTTTCTTCAACACTGATCCTGTTCAGGGGATTAATGAAGTAATTGGAAGTAGGCTGCTGTAATTCCAGTGGGACACCTGTTAGACCACTGATACTAAGATTTACCTGAAAATCTTATTAGCTGGCTGCCGAGCATCAGCAAGTGGCAACTGCTTGTAAGTTTGCTGAGGATAGAATATAGAGGCTTAAAGCAGCTGTGGAACAGCTCTTCCTGCTGTGAGGCTGTTTAATAGCTGTGGTTGGTTTATTAATTGGTGCCGTTTGTCTCTGCTGAGCAGCAGCATCTTCCTGAGCTCTGTAGCCGGCCTCTCCACTAGAGGGAGAGAGGCTGCTCCTGGCAGGAAGTGCTCCTGCTGCTGCCTGGTCTGAGGGAATCACTTGAGTCCAAGTGTTTAGGAGTCCTTGCTGCTGTCCTGCTCAGAATGTTTGTCTCCAGCTGGTTCTGTGTGCTTTCCTCTTGAGACAGGAGTGATCTCCATGATCAAAGACAAAGCTTTGCAGTCAAAGCTTCTCCTGCTTGGTTCTTTTCCCAAAGCCTGTCCTGTTTGGTTCTTTTCCTTGTGATCCCGTATCTCCTCATAGCCTGTCTGCAGACAGCTGCAGGCAGGTACGAGCTAGCAAAAACGATATAGTTGTGTGATTAGTGCCTGACTCCTTTGCCATCTGCAGAGCTCAAGCCTCTGCTTTATCCTTGTGGAGTGTGTTGTTGGGGTGTTCGGGGTAGCACGGAGGCCTGCCTGCTGCAGACCACACATTCCTCTGCTTTCAGAGGCTCCAGCAGGAGAATCTCTCACCCTGTGTTTTGTTACAGTGTGTGCAGTTTGTGGAACAGTATGAACCCGTGGTTGTGCAACTCTTGGCAGAGGTGATGGATCCCACTTTTGTTTGCACTGTGAGTATTGCGTTTGGTTGCATTGAGTGGAGGTTCTGATACAGTCCTGCCTACTGCCCTGGGTGCCTTTCAGTGCCCAGCATGCAGAAACTTTGCTGGAATCAAAATCAGCACGCTGAATGCTTGGAGCGAGCCCCTTGAGCGAGGCCTGGGGCTTCCTGAATGGCCAGCTGTCTGACTGCCAGCCTAGCTCAAGGAGGGGCAGAGGGGGAGAGCTGCCAGTGGTTATCCACTGCTGAGGTTCAGTGACAGGGTGTGATGTGCCCTGAGTGTGGTGGGAGGTAAAGTGACATTTCTTGAGAAAGGTCCCTCTCTAGAAGATCTGTTTTTCAAAACCTGATACGAAGGAATTGCGGTAACTTAATTCTCCCCTGGGTCAGGTTACGGCTTCATGGCTGCTGGTTCAGCTGCAGGTGTGACCTCAGGGAGAGCTCCTGCAGCTGCCACAGTGCAGCTCCACACTCTCAGGTGGAAGCTCAGACATAAGGCTGGACTTGGGATCTCTTGGTGCAATTAGAAAGATGCTGACTGTGCTGCTCTTTTCCCAGAAACTCGGAGTCTGTGAGTCAGCTAAAGAGCCTCTCCTGGGAAATGATGCCTGTGTCTGGGGTCCAGGCTACTGGTGTAAGAACATGGACACTGCTGCTCAGTGCAATGTACGTAAAGCAGGGTTCTGCCTCCAGTTTCCTATTGATCTTTGATGGCTCCTTCTGAGCTACTTTTGGCTTCTACCACACTTTGAAGTGGATGAATTCCAGTTCAAAAAAAAGCAAATGGGTACTAGTTTAATTAGAGGATGTTTCACAGCTCTTAGCTGCCTCAAACCTGACTTTCCTCTTCTTTTTGTGTCCCCCACCTCTCTGCTAGTGTTTCAGAATCTATAGTAAGGTACAGTGTCAGCTTTGTATTTAGTTAGTGTTCCTGCAGCCAACAGACCATGTCACAATCTCTCATCAGGCTCTAAAAACTGGCTTCCAGTATTGCTTTTTCTGCCAGGCCTTAATGGCTAAGGGTCATCAGCCTTTTCCTAAAGCTCCTCTTGGCTGGTGGGACCAAGGATGTTATTTATTCTAGTCCTCTTTGAAATCACTCACTTCAGGAAAAACAGATTTGCTCCCAAGATCTTGGCTCAGGATAAGGTGTTGAACTGCTTGTTTGCAAACTGGCTTTTTTCCACTAATATCAGCTGTTTCTTCCCCTGTAGGCTGTTGATCACTGCAAACGTCATGTGTGGAACTAGAAGAAGAATTTCCAGTTCTGAAAGTCTGCCATGGCTCTTAGGAAATGCGGGCCGAGGTTGGCAGAGAGCTGTATCTCACCTGTCCCTCCTCTCTGCCTCATTAACAATTTGACCTTCAAGTTCCTTTGTTGTAACTCTTCTGTAGCAGTGCTGCTGTTGAAGGATCAGATCTTCATTGTTGACTTAACAAAGATATTTCTGATTGTACAGTTTAACTCATTATGCTCCTAAAAATAGTCAGTGTGTTGTAGATTTTTTTTAATTGGTAGGCTGAAGTGTTTTTTTATGTGCTGGGAAGAATGACAGAGATGGTGAAATGAGACAAGGCTCTTATATTTTAATTTAAGAAAAAGAACAAGATAGCAACTAAACTTTCAAATGTCTTTCTGTAGGCAGCATTGGGAAGATTTTACATGCTTAGCATTTTTAACATCCAGCTGGAAACTTTCTTTTCTAAGTATGGGAGCTCTAAGGGATAATGTTGAATCTGGAAATCCTTTTGGCTGGAATTTTCAAAGCTCTACGGATGCAGAGGAGGGGGCTTTGTATGCCCAGCTAACTTTCAAAGTAACTGGTACTTAAAAAGATGCATTTGAGTGATCAGGCTTTTGCATTTGAGTGAGCACGGTTGTGGCTCGTGGTGATGTTATAGCTAAAGGAAAACCCTCCTGCAGCCTTTGATCACATCCTTCTGATTTCCTTTGGCTACTCGGTCTCAGCATGGATGTTCTGCTGCCAGGCCCTGTCCAGTGGGATGTCAGTCTCCTGAAGCATGCTGGTGTACCTGAGGAATGACTCTTTTTTTCTTACCCTAGTTGCTCAATTCTGCTTAGTCTTGCAGCTTCCCACGAGCAGCCAGCTGGGTGCTGAGGAGGTAGTGTGAGGTGTCACTGGAAGATGGAGGAGGATCAAGTCAGCAGGAGCTGGGAATATGTCAAAGGGAGTTCAGCATTGAGGGCGGAATTTGTGAAAAAATTGGTTTTATTGTAAACTGTTTATTTCTTGATCTGCTTTTTCTCTCACAGCATATTTCAGTCATCTAAAACTTGAGAGGTGCTGTGAGGCCTGGGGGCACCTCCCCTTGCTGCCCACCCACTCCCACTGACGCCCTTCAGAGTAACTGGAGGTAGGAGTTGTTAGCCAGAGTTCCCATTCTGTTGGGAAATGCAGCAAGCAGAGATGGCAGGTGGTAGGAGCACTAAAGTAGGTATTTGAAGCTCTGCTGGCACACTTGACAGGCTGCCTTTCAGACCTCTCTGAAATTCCACTGAACTGGCCTGAAATCCCAAGGAACAGCCTTCAAGGCAGGCTGCTACCCTGGGAACGTGGCAGGCCTTTGATGTGAAGGGTCCTTGGGAGTGAGAATCCTGCTTATAATGCTTGGATGGAGCTTGCACTAGGTATGCCCTTCTGATCAAGTTAATCCCCAGAACAGAGGCTCCGAAGTAGCTCTGAGGAGACCTTTGGGAAGGAGCAGCTGGGCAGATGTGGAGCTTTGAAAATTCCAGTCCTATTCAGAAAGATGCTGGTAACTCCTGCTGTTCCTGTGGTGTGTGGGGCATGCAGGAGCTCTCCTAACAACACTGTAGCAGCAAGTAGAGTGTTTTTCATTGGAAATCCACTGGACTGCCTGTTTTCAGTTGATCTGTGTACATACTAAAAGCCTGGGCAGTGCTGACAGATGGCAACAGAGGTTGGTCTCTCCTGTTTCCTGAATGCTGAAGCACTCAAGGCTTTAAACAAGAGAAAGAAAAGGAAAATTTCCCCTAAAGACATACCTGCAGCTTCTTGTCCTGGCAGGTGTGTGCAGTGGTTCTGGTGGTGTATCCCAGCTGGGGTAGATAGGCAGATAGGAAATGGGCTCTGTTCCTTCGGCATCGCTGCCCTGGAGGGACAGGTTGTGTTACACCACGGCACGGAGGGTGGCATTTGGTGTTTTAAACTGGATGGTGTGGATCTTTCTTGGGGGGGGTGGGGCTGCATTGACAACTTGGCAGGTTGGGAAGGTTTTATTTTCTTGGGGTTTTTAGTAGGATTCATACTGGCAACCTGCTGGGCAAGGTGAACCGGGGCAAGTCCTGTGGTGCTGCTGGGAGTCCCTTTAGTTTTTTCCCTTCCTGTGGGCCGTGGCACCTGACCTGCTTGAGTTGTGCTGGGGGGACACATGCAGTTGCTTTTTAAAGAACATTGTCTTGATTTTTTTTCTTTTNTTTTTTTTTTTTTTTTTTGCACAAAAGCTTCCTTAATGAACAATAAAAACTTCTGTAAACCGGTAAGTTCGTGTGTTCCATTTTTTTTGTTGGCAGAGGATCTTGTTGAGGTTCCCCATGGCTGCAGGGCCGAGAGAAGGCACATCCCAAGGTGTCACTGGGAATCTGGGACTGAATGGATTCAGGTCCCCATTAAGTGCATGTCCCATCAAGCCATTGTGCTGCTGAGCACGGTTGCAGGTGGAAGAGGCTTGCCTGGGATTGCTGCTGCTCTTCCCTGGACAAACACAACGCCTGGTGTGAGGCAACAGCCCCGTGTTGCAATCGCTGCCTTGCGCAGGCCAGAGGGACTTCTTGATACTGGCCTTCCCTGCTGACTCGCATTTAATGTGGCTTCCCTGGTGTCCTCGTTCCTTGCTTGATTTGAAATAAAATATAGAAATATCTTTTAAAGGCAGGGGACGTGGTGCTGTCACATGGCTCCAGGAGAGTTTTCCCTGTCTGTGCCCGCCCTCTGCAGCCACATTAGTGTTGAGAAGCAGGTTCTGAGCTGCTTCTGACCTCCTGGGAATACCTGCCTGGCTCTGGTCCCTCCCTCCCTCCCTGGTGATGATTTTATAATCAAGGCATAAAGTGAGGGGTGTGGTAATTACCCTGCGTAGGTGTGGATGCTCACTGCTTCTCCCAGCCCATCCAAGATTCCTCAGTCTGGGAGCAGCATAGGAGAGGAACCAGCCACTGAGGACTCTTAGGAGCGGCATGGAGAGCAAATGGAGTGGCTTGGTGCTGATCATTTCTGTGTGCCTGGGCTCCTACCAAGGTAAGGCCAGGCCTGGGGGTAGGTAGGACATGGAGAGCCCAGAAAACCCTGCTGAATCCCAAAACTATTCCCAGCTCTGGTGTCTAAGCTCCCTGATGTGCTTCCTCATTCCTCTGGTGTTGGAGTTGGGCAGAGGAGAGCTGGGGAAGGTGGCACCGCTGGCTGCTTTTCCACCTGGATATGAGTCTTGGATCTTACACCCTTAAAGGTGATCTCAGGGCAAAAAGGGGTTTGTTCCCTCCCTTCTCTGGGATTCAGGCACAGCTGGTGGTGAGCTGGGGCATGGAAGGAGGGAAGCCAGTCCATGGGGTGTCTCTGCAGTGGTGGGGGAGAGGGGCTGCTCTCTCTGCTGCCCTCGGTATTGGGGCCTGGCTGCCAGCGTGTGAGCTGGGGGAGCCACTTGGTTGTCACAGCAGAGTGACTACGCTGCCACCTGAAGCTGCCCTTTTCCTGAGGGTCCTCAGAGGAGATGCAGGAGCAGGAAGTTGCCTTTGCTGTGGCTTGCTGAGCTCTGGGAAGGGTGATGGGGTGCTCTACTCACCTCAGGAGCCCTCTCATCATCGGTACTTGGGTCTCTGGGAGCGAATCCTGCTGCAGGCAAAGCTCTGCTGCCATCCCTTAGTCATGCCCCTGCCCTTCCCCAGGAAACAAGCTGGGAAAGGCCTGTTTCTAACCTCTGGTCCTCGCTTGAGGGCAAATCGCTGCTTCCTGGGCCAATCTTCCCCGGAATAAGTGGAGCCCTGCTGGTGTAAGCAACCCCCCCGTTTTATAGTGAAGAGCCCCCTTGCACCCCAGTTACCCCAGGCTTGGCCCATTGGGCTCCTCCGACGTGACCTGCCCGGCCTTTGGTGTGGAGGACTTGTGAGCGTGCACGCGTGACCCGGGGTGGGGGACGTGTCCCGGTGTTCCAGCCAGCAGCAGGCAGAGCAGGAAAGTTCACCTGCGCCCGCCACGGCCCGCCTGGGGTGACACCTGCCCTGGGAGCCGGCGGGGGCTTGGCTGCGGTGCTGCGGCACCAGGGACCCCGCAAGCCTTGGAGAAGGATTTGGGAGCTGGGAAGAGTGCATTTATGGTTCTCGCTGTAACAGGGGTGTGCGCCGGGCCGGGAATTGGGGCGCTGGGGCCCACGCTGCCACCCCCGGGGTTTACGTCACAACCGGCTCGCCAGGCTCTGCCGGCTCGGCCGGGGCGCTCCGAGGCTCCGTGGAATGCCGGCACAGCCCTGCCAGAGCTGGAGCTCGGTGCTGGTTCCCCCCCGAACAGAGCCCACCCCCTCCCCCGGGCCTGGCACACGGGAATAGGGCAGTTGCGGCTGGCCTGGGACCACAGTGGCACGGGAGCATCCCTGCCTTACTCCTTTGCCAAAAATGGCATCATCTAATAACCCTGCTGCCCGTGTGCCTGGCAGCATGAGGTGCTCCGCACGGCTTTGAAACGCGTAGGAGGGCTCACGAGACACCAGCTGCCCCGTGGCAGTGGTTTCCATCTGGGGAAGCTCCCCCTGCTCTCAGCTGTTGGGTATTATGATTAGTACTAATTACTTTCTGGCCCAGCGCTTGATGCCTGAGTTTCAGCTTGAGCAGGGCGAGGAGCAAGCGCTGAGCTGAGGATCTCTGTGAGCCAGAAAAGTTCAGGACCAAACCACACGTGTCTTCTAGATCCCCCTGATCCCCCTATAGGGTCCGGGCTCCAGCACAGGGCTCTGAGAAATGCTGGGGGACCAGCTCAGAAAAAAAGCTGTGGGGTTGTTGTCTCCCATCTCCTTGGTTTTGGTGCTGCCCCTTAATGTCTCCGCTGACTTGCCATTCCTGTTAGCCTTGATGCTGGGGCCAGGACTGAAAACATAAATATATCCCTCTCAGCTGATGCGGCGAGCCGCGGCATCGCGCAGCTGGGGAGGTGTGTGGGAAGCCTGGGAAACCAGGGGGACTCGCCCTGCCCCGGGGCTCACCTGCCCCAGTGCTGCCGTCAGCCCGATGGGGAAATCGGGGCTGAAACACCACCCGGCACCCGCCGAGCTGCGCCAGAGCTTTTGGGGGCAGGCGGGACTGGTGGGGGGCCTGGGACCCCTCTCCCCACAACCCCCGGCCCCGGGGACTTTCCAGGGTAGCCCTGGGCACCTCACGCTGCCGTCTCATGGGTGAGCTGGAGGCGTTGCCAAAATCCAGCGTGCAGAGAAAGCAGCTTTTCGGGAGAAACCTGGTAAGAGCAGGGTTGGATGGAAAGGAGCAGTTTCTGCCTTTGGCTTTATTCCTGCTCTGCAAAATCATAGACAGGGTTGGGGGATAAAAGCGGGATGCAAATGCTTGGAGCCGGGAGGGTTGTGCTTTGCTTAGAAACGCCTCTTGCAAGAGGGTCTGCAGCAGGGTCTGTCTGTCCCTCTGCTCGGGTGCTGCTCCCTATATGCCCCCAAATTCCCGGAGCACCGCCCAGCCAAAGGAAGGCAGCGAAGGGCTTGGGCTGTGTCCTCTCCCCTCCTCCTCCCCAGCCGCATCCTGGGTGGGCACAGTTCCCGGTGGAAACAAACACTCGCCCCATCAAAAATGAGTCCTGACACACCAAGGTGACAATTAAAGCGCTGCTCTTGCGCCATGCCACCGCGCTGCCGGGGCGGGCCATGCCGCCGCTGCCGTGCCGGGGATTTAGTCAGGAGAAAATGCTGTCGTGGGGAGGAAATAAAACCAAAAGAACCCCACCAAAAGTGGGGTTGCTCAATCGTTGCCGGGAGCCGTGGCGTGACTATCTGGTTGTCGTGCGGGGCTGAGCACCGGCGCCCTGGGTTTTGCCCGTTTTGCAAGATTTATTGTTGCTTTTATAAGCAGCCGCCTCCGCAGCGTGTCAGAGGGTGCTGTGAGGTTGAGGACGAACCCCAAACTCCCTTTGCTTCTGACCCTGTGACATCCCACTGAAAAAGCTGGCAGCCTGGCAAAATCGACCTTACAAAATCATTTATAAACTAAACAACCTCCCCCACGACTTTGGGAGTTGAGGTAGAATCACAGCGAGAGGGTGAGGAGCATCACCCCAAGCTCACAGTGGTGCAGATAGGGAGGTTAGTTTGGTGTCTCGTGGGCTGACAGTCTCCTCTCCCCTCCCACAGCCGGGGCCAGCCCCCTCCACGAGTGCGGCGAGCGGCCGGAGGACTGGTGCCGTGATGTGGCGACCGCGGCCAAGTGCGGGGCACTGGAGCTCTGCCAGCTCACCGTGTGGGACCGCGCCCTGGGGGTAACCGTACTGGGAGCAGGGAATGTGGGGGGCTATGGGAGAAGTGCCCATCTGCCGCAGAACATGGAGATGGCAGGAGAATCCCAGCCTGCCCACCCCAGCATCTGGCGCCCTCAGGCAGCAGTGTGTCTGCAGAGTAAATGGCAAAAGCCAGTGGGTGCCCCGTGACGTTCCCAAGTGCCCCATGGTGGGGTGGAGGACTGGGATCCGGGGAGCAAGCGGTGGGTGTGAGTGCTGTGACAGCATCCCAACATGTCCCCTCTCTCTCAGCAGAAGGGGATCCCCTGTCACCTCTGCCAGGTGGCGGTCTCTGTGGTGGGCAAGATCCTGCAGGACAACCGCACCGAGGTGGGTCTCAGTAGGAAAGGGGGTATGGGGCTGGTATTCCTGTAGGGCTGGTGTTCCTCCCCACCAACACCACTGAGGCCCTGAACACTCTCTCTGTCACCCAGGAAAAGCTGCGGCTCTTCTTGGATAAGAAATGCCAGTACCTGCCCTTCCAGGACTGGTCTGTCAAGTGCAAGAGGATGGTGGACACCGGCATCCTTGTGCTGGTCCAGCTGGGCAAGCAAGTGCTGGTAATGGAGAGGAAGCCCCCGGGTTTGCATTTCTCGGTGGTTTGGGACATCTTAAGGGTTTGCAGAGCAAAGGATGCTCCTGGAGCCTGAGACAAACCGTCTGAAGGATGTGATGGAGATGGAAATGTCCTGGGGCAGGGTGGAGGTGGTGGGTGTGGTGGGGCAGATGCAGCCTCAAGCCCACACCCCTCTGCTCCCCCAGTCAGAACCGAAGGTGGTGTGTGGGACCATCAAGTTGTGCCAGCCCCGGAACAGACCCACGGGGACTTTGAAGTATCAGAAGCCACCACCAGCTGCCACAGGCCCCACCCAGGACTTTGCCGACCTGATCGCCCCCTTTATGGCCAACGTGCCCCTCCTGCTCCATCCCCAGGACCTGCCCCATGGCGAGACCCGGGTACTGTGGCATGGGCAAGAATGGTGCTGATCATGGAATCATGGAACGGTTTGGGTGGGAAGGGACCTTACAGATCACCTCATTCCAAACCCCTGCCATAGACAGGGAATGTGCCCAGGTTGCTCCAAGCCCCATCTGAGCTGGCCTTGGACACTTCCAGGGATGGGTCAGCCACGGCTTCTCTGGGCAACCTGTGCCAGTGTCTTAATGCTGCTCAGGGATGAAAGTCCCCTTAAAAGCATCACCTACTCAACAACAATGAGACAAAACCCCTAAAATTTCTGTGGAGCTGAAATGACTTCTGATTGGGGGTGTCACCAGTTTGGGGGGATATTTCAGGATGCAGGAGGGAACCAGAGAGATGCTGGTCAAAGTGCTGCCCCAAATTGCAGCCAATATTTAAATCCCAGCCCTGCAAATGCAGGTATTGGGTGGGGGGAATGGTGTTTGATTTTATTTTGGGGGGTACCAATGTGTCCCTGCCCTTGTTATCCTGCAGGAGACAGAAGAGCTGTGCGGGCACTGCCTGCAGCTGATGACGGCCATGCAGCTGGAGCTGGGGGCCAACACTGCCTTCACCTGGGCCCTCATGGGCCATGCCAAGCGGGTGTGCGAGACCCTGACACCTGACCTGGCACAGCGGGTGAGGGGGCCGGTGGGAAATCACACAAGGGTTTGGGCTGGAAGGGGACTTAAAAACAATCTCATTCCACCCCCCTGCCACGGGCAGGGACACCTTCCAATAGACCAGGTTGCTCCAAGCCCTGTCCAGCCTGGCCTGGAACACTTCCCGGGGTGGGCTCCCTTCTCCCTGTCGGTGGGAGCATCCTTTGCAGATGCCTGCCCAGGTGGGGGGTGCCCACTGTCGGGCACTGAGGCCGTGTCTCCCTCCCGCAGTGCAAGCGCTCCCTGGCCGAGTACACGGACACGGCTGCCCAGCTGCTGCGCTCCATGGTAAGAGGGTGAGGGCTCCCCGGGGTGCCAGGGCTGGGGGGTGCCAGCTGCAGGGGCTGAGTGGCACAGCCGAGGGGCCTCATCAGCAAATGCTCCCTTTTTTTAAGTTAAACTCACTGCATTATATTTCTACAAAATGTTAATTTTTTCTTCTCTCTGGCTTGCAACTGCTGTAATTATATTTTGTGTTCATTTTTTCTTGCCATTTTCTGGTCCTTCCACTGGTAGCAGGCTGAGGTAAGTGAGACTCATGCCCTGACAGGATGAAATTCCCCTGCATGGGGGACAATGCCCACCTGATTCGGGATGTCTCTCTCCCCAGGACCCGATGGAGATGTGTGGCCAGCTGGGACTCTGTGCGTCCACCTCGGCACTGCCCCTCCACACACTGCTCACAGAGAAGGTGATGCAGGTTCTGAGCATGCTGGGGGTAAGTCCCCCCCGCCTCCCAAATTCTGCTGTGATCCTTAAAATCCAAACATTGTGAACAGGGGAGAATGCCTTACATGGGGGATGATGGCAGAATAGGATGAGGGTGGCTCTGGAGGGGCTCGGCATGCATCCCACCACCTTGTCCCGACAGGACAGGGTGGGGAGCACTCCACTGTGTGATGTGTGCCAGTTTACCGTGAAGACAGTCGAGAGCCTCCTGGAGAACAACGTGACAGAGGTGAGCCCCACTGCTGCGGTCTAGGGCTGGGGGGGCTGGGACGGGGGCAAAGGGGCAGAAGGAGCCGGGGTTTCCCTCTTCTGCCTTGTCCCGGCAGGAGCAACTGGTGAATGACATCGAGAAGGTGTGTTACATGCTGCCCCACGGCGTCATCGGGCAGTGCAAGGACTTCGTCAACTCCTACGGCAAAGCCGTGGTGATCATGCTGCTGGAGGCCACCGACCCCGCGGCCGTCTGCACCATGCTGCGCTGCTGCCCCCGCAGCGGGGACAGCCAGCCCGGTGAGCTGGCACCCGGCCCGGGGGCCCCGGGGAGCAGGGTGTCCCCTCCCCAGGTGCTGACGGCCCGTGTCCTCCAGGGGCTGCCTCGCTGGAGCAGCTGGCGGTGAGCGCGGGCGCCTTCTGCAACGTCTGCCAGATCGTCATCACCTACTTCGACAACGAGCTGCTGAAGAACGAGACGCTGGAGGAGCTGGGCGAGGTGCTGGAGAAGGGCTGCGCGATGCTGCCCACGCCGCTGACCAGCAAGGTGAGCTACAGGGGGGCACAGCGAGCCCGGCGGGGACACCGCGGCACCCGCGCCCGGCTCACCCCTCTGTCCCTCGCAGTGCGAGGCGCTCGTGCTGCAGTACGAGCCGGCGGCCGTGCGGCTCTTCGTGCAGATGATGGACCCCACCTTCGTCTGCACCGTAAGTGTCCTCGTCCCCGGGGCCGCCCGGATCAAGACGGGCATCTATTGTCCAAGCCTGAGGGCTGGGAGAGGGGCAGGGTGGTCAGAGGCTGCTCATGGAGGTTTTTTTCCTCCCCCTCCCACCCTTCTCCTTCGCAATGCAGAAAATCAGAGCCTGCGACTCAGGCAAGGAGGGTCTCCTGGGCTCGGCCCCCTGTGTCTGGGGCCCGCAGTACTGGTGCAAGAACATGGCCACGGCGGTCGAGTGCAATGTAAGTGCCGGCCGTGTCCCCTCCCTGGGCCGGCAGCGTGCCGGGGGTCCCTGTGTCCCACGGCCACCCCGTCCCGTCCCTCCTGCAGGCCGTCGCACACTGCCGGCGTCACGTGTGGAACTAGGAGCCATCTCCTCCGCTGGCTGGACTTGCTCTGCCGTTTGGTTCGGGATCCTGGCTCCCTTCCTTTGGGACGTGCCTGCACTCGTGGACGGCAATGGCAGGAGCCAACCGGCCTCGTCGCGCCGGTGGGGCTGCGGGGAACCCCAGCGGCCTCGCCCACTTCCCCTTCCACTCCTGGGGCTTGGATTTCCAAATCAGGTTAAGGGACTCGTTAGTATTTTCAGGACTGGGGATTCAGCCTTGACGTCTCTCAGGGTGACTGCAAAATCCCCATGCCCACCTCTATCCCCATCTCTATCCCCATCCCCAATCCCATCTCTACCTCTCCATCCCACCCTGAACAACTCGTAAGGCCCAGATCCTGAAACGTGGATCTGTCCCTGTGGGCTGGGCTGGGTTCTGCTGCCCAGATGCCCGCCCCCCACTCCTGGCTGGCAGCAGCCTCACCTGAACATAAAATGAATGAGTTTGGGTGCAAGGATTTCCTTTCCCACCCCTCTCCCTGCTGGGGGTTCTGTGCTGACCCAGCTGTGGTGGTGAGGGCAGTGGGGTGCTGGCTCATCCCCCCCCGCCCTATCAGGGGGATGCCTGCAGTGCCTGGTCCTGAGCGTGCATGGGAGCATCCCATCACAAATAAACTCTTCCCGTGAGCCTGGCTGGTTGTGGCCTTCCTCCTTGTGCTCAGGCTGCAATGGGGGTGCGGGTAAACCCGGAGGATATTTAATGCTTCCCCCAAAATCCAAGGTATGGCAACACCCAGGGTGGCATTCTTGTGAAGATGATGGGTTGAGGGGTGAATAAAAGAGGGTTTTCTCTTCCAAAGGGGGTTTGGGCATGATGGATCCAGGGAGGAAGGACAACAGACAGGTTACCCAAAGCCATAGACAGTGTATTTCTGAGTCCCGTAACAGACAGTGCCTGACACTCTCCACAAGGTTACGACTGGAAACAAACCCCCAAACAAACAAGCCCAAATGCAAGAGAGAAGGGGAAAGAAAAGGGCAACAAAAGACACGCACGAGCACTCCACATCCAGAAGCCTCAGTTATTGTCAGTCTCTTTCTTTTTCAACATCGCAACAAGTTTTGGTAAAGCCAGTGAAATGGAGGAATGTCTTTGGGTTGGGTTCTTTTTAATTTTTTGGGTCTTTCCTTACTGGAAAGGTGACGTTAATGCCAAAGGGACTCGGTCTCTCCCTGCACTTCCCTGGCCCTCCCTATGCCCGCGGTCGAGGTGTGGTAGCTGCTTGTCCCCAGCCTGTGCCCGGGGATGCTGTGGCAGCACATCACCTGCATCCTCACTGCACCTTCCCCCCTGTCCAGTCTGGACTCATCAGATTCACTTAGCTTTTCTTTTCCTTTCTTTTTTTTTAGAAAAAAAACCTTTTTTTTTTTTAAATAAGAAAAATAAAAAAAAAAATTTAATGGTTTCATGGATAAATGACAGGCGAGTAAAAGCATTCCGGTCCTGAGAGCTCTCTCCTGGGGCCAAGCTCTCCAGGGCTGCCAGAACGATCTGCACCGGGTAGCCTGGACTCCTTCTGCAGGGGAAGAGGGGGCCAAGCACCAGTCTCGGGCTGCCCCTGGCCCCCACCACGGCCCCCCTGGTCTGTGCTTCATCCCCGCCGGCCCCGGCTTGCCTAGAGGAGCACCAGCAGCACCACCGCTCGTCATAACTCGGTGATCTCCAGAGGGCTCTCCATGATCACCTCCCGCATCTTGTGCAGGGGGGTGGACTTGGCCGACTCGGTGCGGGCGTTGTGGTCGCTGTAGCCCCCGCAGTCGGCGGTCAGAGTCTCCAGCGAGCGACCCAGCACCTTCTGGTCGTCCTCGGGCAGGCTGTTGAGGTCGGAGGCGAGCAGCGTGCCCGTGCTGCCGTGCACCACGTGGATGCCGTCGGGACCTTTCAGCTCCACCGGCTGCTTGTGTCGGAAGCGCAGGCTGCCCTGGCTGGGACTGCGCTCCTCCTCCTCGTCCTCCAGCTCCTTCTGGATGAGCTGCAAAAGAGCCATGGACTCAGGAATCACCACTGTGGCCACAGCAGCTCCTGGCTTCCCTGACTCCTGCAGTGCTGGAGCCAAACTGGAGGGAAGGACCCTCCTGAAGCACTCTCAAGAGTGTGGTGTTGAGGATGACCAGGAGATGACCTCCAGCTGGATCACTATTCTTGGGTGGATGACCCAGCTCAGGCACTGGCTGCCAGCTGGGTGATGTGTCCTGCAGCTGCCCCCAGAGTGGTCAAGGAGGAGTTTGGACCTGGGCTGGAATTTGGGGTTGTAAGAGGGTGGAGGGGCAGGAAGCAGACAGGGAAAGAAGATGAAAGAAGGCTGGATGGGGCTGGAGGGGAGGAAGGGCATGGACAGACGGAGGGCAGAAGGGTTGAAAGGCATCTCCCATCCCACAGCTCTCCTCTGCTCTCTTTGTGCCTCCTTTTGCCCCCGTGAAAGGTAGAAGGCCACAGGAGGAGTTGCGTCTCCTCACACCAGCCCTTCTGCACCAACACCCTCCATCCCAACCTTTTTGCCTCAAAAACCTGTGGTTTTGAGGCAAAAATAAGAGGAGCAGAAGGAAGGAAAGATGACCCCACACAGCTTTGGCCAGCCTTGGCAGAAATGGGAGCTGATGAACAGAACCCACCCTGCAAAGAGGAGCATCCTCCCCTGGGGTCAGAAAGACCAAGGGAGAAGGTGCTGCTGATGCTCAGAGGAAACGTGGGGAGTCACTGTGGGGCATCAGCAGCCTGGAAAACCAGTGAAAAAACAGCAGTGGGAACCAGTGGAAAACTAATATCTGGCTCATTTTGACCAAGCAGAAAGTGGGGGGACCACTGGGTGACAGGGACCAAGGCCACAGGGAGTGACCACAGCCTGTGGGGCCAGGAAGACACACTGCATCCCAGAGGGCACGGCAAGCATCTCCCCATGCCCATGCACACCCCTCTACCTCCGAGACCGAGGAGCGGTCCCCCTGACTGGCAGTGGCCTTATGCACCATCCGCTGGGCAAAGAGCTTTTTCAAGCGCATGTAATCATCCAGGACCACCTTCAGCAGAGTGCCCTGGGTGGAGGGGGAGACACTGTGGGTTATCCAAGGGAGATGGTTTGATCAGAGGGAGGCCGGCCTCATCCCGGCATTTTTTGGAGGGACAATCATCCTCTGGCACTGTGAACCTGGAAAGTGTAGCTGTAAGAGAAGACCCCTTGGTGGAGGACGCCTGCCCTCAAACCTCACCTTGATGGGTCCCTCCCGCATGATCTGCCCCAGCTTGGCAATGTTGTCGTACTCCTGGATGGCTGCCCGCAGGTAGCGGTCATCCTCAGGCTTGGCGGCGGAGGGCTCTCTCCCGAAGGTGCCCTGCGGGAGGAGAGAGCAGCTCAGGAGGTGCTGTGGGTGACAGGCGCGGGGACACGGTGTCCTGGCGGGGGCCGTGTCTCACGTGGGTGCGGGCAGGGCTGTTCCAGAGGTCGGTGATCTCGCTCAGGTTCTCTGGCAGGTCATCCTCGTGCTCCGCCTGCGCCGCCAGCTCCATGTTCCTGCAGAAGGGGTCCAGCCACACCGGGTTGGCCCTGCCCGGGGGGAGGAACAGCCATCAGTGCAGGCAAAGAGTGGTGTTATCCCTAACCCCATCCAGAGCCTGGATGCCGAGGTTGCACTGCCTCCTCCTGCCCTGTGCAGGTATGAATTTGGCTGCTCTGGATCCAGATGTGTGTCGAAACCTGCCCGTCATCTCTGCTTACCCCAAACCTGGCCAGGATTGGCAGAGATGGAGTCACAGGCGAAATAACAAGATTTTTTAGCTTAGGAAGCTCTCAGAGCCAGCACATGTCCCAGGGCCAGTCATGCTCCAGGCAGAGCAGAGCAGGCAGAACAGGGCAGGCAGAGCAGAGCGGAGAGACATCACGTCTCCACCTCCTGGCTCCAAAACACATCCCTCTCTTGGGAGTAGCCTCCAACCCCAGGAGGTGGCACTCACCCATCAAAAGAGTACTTGTTGGTGTTTGGCATGTCCATGATGTCCATGAAGCCTCTGTTCCCTGCAAAATGCAGGGATGGGAGTTACAGGGGGACGCATTGGTGGGCTTAGCAGCAAACCATGGGGTGACACTTCTTTATCAGGGAGGGATAAAGAGCAACCAAAAAGGGAGTGAGAAACATGCCTGATGCTGAGAAAAGTCTCCCACCACCACACCTCTCTGGGCAGGATCACTTCTGATATACACCCCATGATATCCCCCACGTCTCCTTGTGACCCTCCTCCGTGCTCTCCATGCACCCCACTCTCCCACACAGCTGGGACACCCCAAACACTGCTCACCAGTGGAGCCAGCCACAATGGCTTTCAATTTCCTTTTGTGCCTGCAAAAGAAACACAGCCAATCATGGAGGGAAATAAGGAAGATGCTGGAAAGGAGAAGGACACACAGATTTGCAATAAACCTTCATACAGGGCATAGCCCTGTATTAAATAAGGCTGGGGAGCTAGGAGGGGAGAGGTGCTATCAGTATTAAAACCGTGCATTTTGGAGAGGATGGGCAGAGCCTGGGAGTTACTCACGCTGTCCGGTAGTACCAGTTCATGAGGATGAAGAGCATGGCAGCCAGGAAGAGCAGGACGGCCAGCACGATGATTGCCATCTAGGAGAGACAGAGTCGTGGTGGAAACCTCGGGCACGGAGCCAGCACCCGCTGGTTGTTGTTTGTCTCTGAGTTTTTTATGGCTGTTTCTTGATCTTAAAAGTCCTGCGCCCGAGCCAAAAGAGACTGGGGACTTCTGCGGAATCATGTTCAGGTTGTTTATTTTTTCTTATCTCTCAGTGTCTGGAGCAAGGACAGCATGACCTGCTCCTCCGAGAATTACAGCAGAAGTAATGCCTAAGAAGGCTGTCTTTACCTTTTTATCTCTTTCAGGAAAACCAACCAAGTTCCACAACGTATAATTGTTAAATCAATTTTCCCAGTTAATTTCTGCCTTTTCTTAACATGACAGTGCTACCTCCACCAATGCCCATCCCCATCGTCACAGCAGAAGATGGAGGAGAGAGAAGAAAGAAGAAGGGGAAGGGGCACCGCCCATTGCCCTCCATGTTTGCTTTTTTCCCTCATACCTCCATAAATCTAAAACCTACATTCACCCAGTGATAAGATAAGCTAATCACACACTTTCTTTCTATTTTGCATTTCATCTCTCAATGTCGGGAGTTGAGTCCATGGGCAAGGTTCAAAGATGGAATTCTGGGCTCTCTGCCAGGGTCCCGAAATGGTCTGGCAGGGCTTCAGACCCCCCTGGACTGTCATAGGAATATTCTGGGCTGCCACAGCTGGTGGGCACATGCTCAAAGTTATACGGGTGGAACATCTCTCCAGTTACTGACCAGTCCCCATGGGAAGGGACACACCCCACCTGCAAGCAGCACCTCCAACCCCAGATGGACCCTTACCTGCAGAGCTGAGAGGTCATCCGGTGCCCGGGCAGTAATGGCAGGCTGCACATCCATCACGTTGTAGTTCCTGAAGAGATTCCTCAGCTGCTCCTTGTTCTCATCTATCATCTGAATAACCCTGGGAAGAGAAGGGTTGCTTGGGCACCTTGACATTATTGAGCGTCCCGGGGGAGCTGGGCTGGGTGGGAGGCCAGGGGACGTACCGCTCCACGTCCAGGATGCGGTTGGTCTCCCTGTTCACCACGTGGATCAGCAGCTCTGTCTGGGCAAAGTTCACCCGGCCTTTCTTGTCAACATGGAACTGGGGAGATATAGCAAGATTCCCAGTGTGGGAGAGGAGTCTCCTCCTGAGCATGCCCCGAGGTGTGCTCGCATGGCAAGCATCAAGCATCTGCACCCCTTCAGTACACCCCAACCTGGAGTGTATCCGTCACCTTCAGAGCCCAGCGGTGTCTATGGTTATCCAGGCAGGATTCCCCCAAAGGAGACTTCCCAAGCAGCATGTGGAAGGCTACCTACCCCTCAAAGCAACCTCCAAAGCAGATGGTTACCTGCACATCATCCGTGTTGACAATGGCACCCGTGATGTTGGAGAGCAGGCTGATGAACTCCTCCTCAAACTGCCTGACCTTGTCAGGGATCTCATTGATGATGATTTTGACCCTCTGGTCATCCCGCAGGATGTAAATCCCCACAATGGCCGTGTCGTTGTGGCCCACCAGGTCAGAGGCCATAATGTCCACCACAAAGTAGCCGGGGTTGTAGGCCGTGAAGAGGTCAAAGGTTCGCAGGATGCCATCAAGAGTTCCTGGGGAATGGATGGTCACGTGCCTGGGATTAGTGACCCCAGCCATGGGGACATTTTTGGCCACGGGGATATCTCTGCCCAAGGCCCCATGCTCCTGCAGCAGGCTGGGCACCCACCGATGCTGAAGATGTTGGCCACCTCCTCGGAGTCGTTCGAGTGCTGCTTGATGTAGCGAATGCCCAGGATGTTGTACAGGACCAGGCTGTTATTGCCCACATCGGCGTCCACTGCGACCACTCTGATCAGCTCCGACCCCACCTTGGCGTCGGTGGCAACCCCTTGGAGGGAGAGATGGGAGAGGGACCTGGGGCCAGGCTGGCTCTTGCTGCCCCATCATCCTGCTGGATTTGCCTGGAAATATCTCTGGCTCCTGGTGCCCCCCCAGCCCCTGGCACCCCTTACCCGCTGTGTACTCCGACTTGGTGAACTGGGGAGACTGGTCATTGATGTCGTCCAGGAAGATCCGCACCTCCTGAAGGGTCAGGTCCCCGCTGAGGTCCCAGAACTGGGCTCTTCCTGCTCTCTGGTCCCGGGGAGGGGACCAGTTCCTTTGGCTGGATGCTTTGACGATGATGGAGTGGTACGGCTCCTTCTCCCGGTCCAGGTCTCGCAAGACCTTCAGCTTCCCCTCTCGGCTCAGCTGGAAGTTGCTCTCCTGGTTCCCAGCTGGGTGCAGAAGGGAGTCCCCAGTTAGGCCCCTTTGGGCTTGGCACTTCCGAAATGCCACCTTGCCCACTGAGCAGGGCAGAGAGGCAGCGAGGAGATGGCAAAAATCCTGGGTGAGGGGTGTGTGGGGGGACACAGAGCTGCCATCTCCACACCCACCTGCTATGAAGTAGTAGACGATGGCATTGGAGCCCTCATCCGCATCCACCGCTCCGGTGACATTCCCCACCACGGTGCCCGGCCGCGAGTGCTCGGGAACAGAGAGTGCCTGGTACTGGGGACTATCCCTCTGCCAGAGACCCCAGAGAAGGGAATGTTACGAGCACTGAGGTTGCTTTAAATAAAAGCAGACAAATCCCACGGTGCTCCCCACCATGGTGATGCCCAGGTGTGCATGCTCCATCACGTGTGCTCGCTGGCATCCCCATCCCTGCATCCCCTGCATCCCACCTCCTTCACCCTGGTGCCTTACAGGTGGCCTGAGGAAGATGGGTTCATTGTCATCGATGTCATCGAGAGCTACCTGCAGGGGCTGCATGGTCTCGTAGGGTGGCTGGCCCTGGTCACAGGCCACGATGATCAGCTGGGGAGAGAGGCAAAAGGGCTGTCCTGGGCAAAACCACACAGGCTGGGAGACATCACCGAGGCAGGGACAGAGAGGACAGCTGGATGGTGGAAGATTTTGGGGGGACTTGGCTCACCAGGATGCAAACCCCCTACGGCATTTCATAACCACCCAGTTTGTGCTAAGGTGTGGCATCTCCACAACTGTGTCAGCTGACCCCATCCTCACCACATCACTTGCATCCCACCAGCCCCATGCCAGACCCACAGCCCCAAGGCCCGCCCCAGACGCCTGCCCAGCTCACGTTGTACACTGCCTGCTTCTCCCGGTCCAGCCGCATGGCCGTCTGGATCAGCCCGCTGACAGAGTCGATGCTGAAATACTCCCAGTCCTTGTTCCCTGCCCCAGTTTTCAGCAGGTTGTAGAGCACCACTCCGTTGAGACCCTCATCTTTGTCCGTGGCATAGACCTCGTAGACGTTGGACCGCAGGGGGATCTCCTGCTTGCACACACACGGCCCTTCAGCCCTGGCACTGCACACAAACCCCCTGCTCCCCCTGCCCCTCCAGACCCCCTTGGTCCAAAATCCCTTGGGTTTGGAGGTCAGCAAGCTCCTACTACCCAAAACCCAACAGGGGGCTGGCAACATTGAGCCATGATTCCCTTTGGCCTGGTGGCTGGGGACTGGCTGAGACAGTGTCTGGGTGGCTGGGGACTGGCTGAGTCAAGCCTGGCTTCCGAGAAAGGAGAAACATCTTAAATGTCAGCATTTCCGGCCCATGTTTGTAAACACTCTCTGCACGCACCACACACGGACTGTTTACTAATTCTGAGTGCTGCTGGGGTTTCTGTTCCCCAAATCTGCCCCATCACCCTGCTCGCATGTATGGAGAGAGGCTGTTTTTGAACGTCCAGGCCCATGGCCCAAACCTTGCCACATGCTAAATCAAGGTCTTGTTCCATCCCCAGTGGAGACGGAGTTTGGATTTTGCTGCTCATAGGCAGGAGTGCTCCTCACACTCTCAACACGCCATGACCCTGCTTCCTCCCAAGGGATTTACCTCCTTGATGTGCAGGATGGTGCCGTTGGGCGGGCGGATGAAGACGGGGCGGTTGTCATTGATGTCGATGACCTCGATGTGAAGCATGGTGGTCCCCCAAAGAGGGGGATGTCCCTTGTCCGTGGCCACCACAGTCAGGTTGAACCTCTCGTAGGACTGCAGGCGCCGCCGGGTTGTGACAAGCCCGGTGTCTTTCTTGATCTTGAAAGCCTCTGGGGACAGAACCCCCCCCCACATCTCTGGCTCAGGACACTTTGAGCTAATAAATTATGATTAAAAATGAGTACACCAGCTGAAGTGCACCCCTCACTGGTGGGAAATCCCTGTCAAGGGTGATGGAGTGGAGCCGGTGCCTGAGGCCAGGAGTGTGGATGGTCTCAGGGTTTTCGTGCGATCCCAGCCCACTGCCACATCCTCGTCTCTGGGCCTTACTCCCTGGTCACCCCATCCGTGTTTCACTCCTGCCCAGGCTGGCATAGTGGAGCCAGAGGAGTCCATGTGTTTCAGGAAAATCAATGTTCTGCCATTCCCCTCTACATTTATGCTGGCTTTTGTCCGACTTCCATGATTTCTCCATGTGCAGATACACTGGATTTCAGGCACTATCACTATCCACCCACACCTTTGCCCTTCAAAGCCTAAAGCAGGCAGTGAGTTTGCTCCAAGACACACTGGTGTACATAGAAAGTCCTCCTGGGATGGGGAAGACAAGAGCATAAGCCAAGGCTGGGCTGCAGGATGAAAGCAGGCAAAGTCCTAACATCTCGCACCATGAGGAACTGGGAACTTCAGAGCAATAGCCAAAGCTCCATGCTTTCAGTACTGCTCCCAGGAGCCCAAACCAGCTTCAGGAGATGGGCTGTAGGCTTGGTGCCTATGACTCCGCCCTCCTCATAACGCTCCTCCCTGGGGAAAAGCCCCTGCCCCCAGCACCTACCTGCTCCAGGACCCTCGATGCTGTAGGTCACCACGCCGTTGTCCCCTTCGTCCAGGTCGGTGGCACTCATGGTGATCACTGATGTCCCCGCCGGCTCGTTCTCGTAAACACTGGTGCTGAACTGGCTCCTGCTGAACTGGGGCCTGACGTCGTTGATGTCCAGGACTGTGATCAGCACCTTCGACAAAGCACAGCCAGCTGGGTCATGTGGCGCTGGGGAACTGGGGCCATACCCCTGCTGTGACCTGCAGCTCTGCTGCTGGAGCAAAGTGCCCTTCCTGCTATTTGTTTAACTCCAGTAGCTGAATTCCTGCCTCCAACAATGGGGGCCACCGTGGCTGGGGCACCTATTCACGCCACAGCACTTGCAGACAATAGCGTCATCCTCCCCTGCCCCTCCTGCCGACATGCTGTCCCCATGCCACAAAGTGCCCTGCACCATCCACCCCGCAGCTCCTGGCGTCGGCTGCTCTTCCTTCTGCCTCACTGCCCCCCAGTCCAGCCACTGGAGAGGAACGGTGGAGCTTTAACACCTTCTTGCTGGCGACCAGCCCACAAGGGGTGGTGGGAGGAGGAGAGCCCTACCTGCACTGAGTTCTCCCGACGGTTACTGGAGACATCCCCAGGGTTGTCCCTGGCCACAGCTGTCAGTGTGTAGCGATCCTTCTTTTCCCGGTCCAGGGCTGACAGGATGTAGATGTCACCCTGCAGCACACAGAGACCTTCAGGTGGACCTCGTCTGGCAGAGCTGGCACTCAAGAAGGGGCAGAAGGTGAGGTGTGGGAGCAAGGCAAAATCTGGAACCATTTCAGCCTCCCCTCTCTTTCCCTGCTCTGTTCCAGCCTCGGTTGGCTCCTTACCGTGTTGGGATTTATCCCAAACTTGCCCTCTCCATCGCTCAGGCTGTACTGGATGAGAGCAAACTGCCCAGAATCTGCATCGGTGGCCGTGACCCTCACGATGACCGTACCCAATGGCACATCCTCAAAGACAGCTTTCTGCAACAAAGGCAGCAGGCAGGACTGGTTCATCCTGTGCTGTTTCAGCAGGCAGTAACCAAGGGCACAGGGTGGCACCCAGGGCTGGGCACAGCTGGATCCCCAACAAGGTGCTGGCACATGGCAGCATTGACCGTCTTCTTCAAACAGTTCAAGCACAGGCAGAGGGAAGAGAAGGTGTCCCTGGACACACCCAGCTCTGTGCCTGTCCTCACCAGGCAGGCACTGCCCAGCCCCACACAGAGTTTATTTAACAGCCCAGCTCACCTGGTAGGACGGCTGACTGAAAACAGGGTTGTTGTCATTGATGTCCACGATCTGGAGGTACACGGGGATCTCAGCGGATCTGCGGGGAGAGCCGTTGTCGGAGGCTCGGACGGTGAAGTTCAGCCACTGCACCTCCTCATAGTCCACTGTCCTGTTGGCCACGACCTTCCCTAGAGGATGGCAGACCCTGAAATGAGAAACCTGCCCCAGGTCACCAACCTGCCCCAGATTCCCACCTCCTCAGGCCACCAACCTGCCGACTGGTCTTCCAGACAGGCGTAACCTTCTGGAGAGAGGTTCAGCAGCTCGTAGGTGATCTGCCCATTGGCACCTTTGTCTGGGTCCACTGCTGAAATGGAGATGAGTGTGGTGCCCTGCGTGGCTCCCTCCAGGATCCTCTCAGTGAAATAGGTGACCCCGAAGGGGCGGAAGCGGGGTGTGTTGTCATTGACATCCAAGACGTTGACTGTCAACTTGGCTGTGGTCACAGTAGAGACCACAGGGGAAGAGAAGAGAAGGAGAACAAGTGAGAAGGAGAAGAGAAGGAAGGTTGGGAGGAAGCAGGGCTGTAAAGACACAAGTGTGAAACTCCAGAGAGCCATCTGGTGCTATTTCATCACAAAAAATTGCAATATTCCCCAAAGCCACTATGGCTGGAGCATGCTACAGGTGTCCCTATGCTGCTGTGGGACACCTACTCCTGATCTTTGTGTGTCTTCTCACACATGAGCCTGAATTTACCCATAGTGAGGTGGCAAGAGATAATAGGAACGGTAATGAAGAAATGAGTGTCTCCCATGGTAAGGTTATGGGCACACAGTCCTTTCCATACCCGTTGCAGCCCTGGGATGTCTGGGATATTCTCTAAAGGAGTCCTCAGGGGAGAACCTGAACCTGATGGGAGCCGGTCCAGGACTGGTCCCACTGGAAATGTTGCTGGTCAGGATGGAGAGGAAGGTGGGAGAGCTGCTGATTGTCCAGAAGCTGCACTGGTGCCTGGGAAGGGCTGTGCCACTCCCTGTCCCCCCACTGCCTGGGCAGAGCCCACCCTTACCGTTGGGCACGCTGACCGAGCGGTCGATGACTTCGCTGGCGTTGTCATGGACAGAGATGGTGACCTCGTAGGTGGCCACTAGTTCACGGTTGAGGGGAGTTTTGATCTTCACAGCTCCTGGGAATCCCAAAAAGATGCGATGTCACAGGCTGCCCCCCCAAGAACGCTGCGCAGGGCCATGTGGACCAGCTGCTGCTGCACCATGTGCCACCCTTGTTCTCCTGCCTCTCCAAATGAGGAAAACACTTGAGAGCTACATGAAGAAACAACTGCTCTCCCCCTGTTCTCTGTCTCCTGCCTTCATGCCTGTTCCACACATCGTCAGCTGGGTAAGGGTTTCGGTTGTGCATCCAGGAGGGGTTTGGGAGCAACTGTTGCTGCTCCCCTGCTCCATCCACCTGAGCTCAGCATCTGTAACAACCTCGTCCTGTATCCTTTCCAACAAGGGCATTTTTCTTTCCTGGATCAGCTTTGTGCTTCCAAAAGAGATGCAGGGAGCTCCTGGCTCTCCTTCCCCAAAGGAGCCCACCACCTACCCTGGAGTGCCCCCCTTGCTCCCCCAGTGAGGGTGCTTGGGTCCAGTCTGCCAAGGCTGAGCAGCCCCCAGCCCGCAGTGGAGGCCATTTCTGCCAATGGAGATGGGTGAGATGGAGGGAGGCGACGGGTGGCACCGAGACAGAAACGAGCACAGACACAGAGACAAACCTGGCAGGCTGCGAGCCGGAAAAGAAAGCAAAGTTAAGTCAGTCAGACAGGGAAGAGAAGGGTGAGACAGGGCAGTTGGAGGAGGGCAGCAGGAAGGCAGGAAAGGAGCACCACCTCCCTGTACCTCAGACACCTACCTCCAGGCAGAGAAGAAGAAGTAGAAGCAGAAACGAGGAGAGGAGTCCACACTGCCCGTGCCACCCTTCCTGCTTTCCTACCTGTCCTAAAATCCACCGTGAACGCTCCTTGCTGTTCGGGCACCAGCGCGTCCGTGTCATCGCGGGCCACGATCCCCAGCAAGTAGTACTCCAGGCGAGGGTGGAGGTCCCTGTCGATGGCGGTCACCTCGGCCACCACGGTGCCAGGGGGAGCCGACTCGGGGACACTGACGGTCTGGATGGGGTTGATGAACTCGGGCCGGCAGTCATTGATGTCGTCGATGAGGATGCTGACGGTGGCGGTGCCCGAGAGTGCCGGGGTGCCCTGGTCCACAGCCACCACTGTCAGCCGGTAGGCATCGCGCTCCTCCCGGTCGATGGTGATGTTGGCCACGCGGATCACCCCCGTGGTGGCATCAATCAGGAACCTGTCCTGGCCACCACCCTCAATACGGTAATCCAGCTGTCGGTTGAGGCCACTGTCAGCATCCGTGGCTGTCACCTGGAGGACGGAGAAGCCTGGAAAGGCGGGACACAGCCCTCTCAAGGGAGGGTTGGAGGGCAGCAGTAACAAGCAAGTCCCAAGGCAAATACCATCAAGCAACATGGGCAGCCTCAATTCCCAGATTTTCCCTTTGACCCCATCCTGGTCAACTGTGTTATTGGGAGCTGGATCTTCACAGTCCCAAGGGGACACCCAGGTCACCCCATTTCCCACCCTCACACCCAGTCCTGACCTGGGGGGCTGTTCTCCAACAGCCGTGCTGTGACGGATGCTGGCTGGAAGACAGGGCGGTTGTCATTCTCATCCAGGATGGTCACTGCCAGGCTAGCAGTGCTGTTCAGCCCTCCCACATCACAAGCCACCAGCGTGAACTCTAGGTGAGGGTCCAGCAAAGCCTCTCGGTCTATCACACCACCGGGCTTCACCGAAACCACACCTGGAGAAGGGGAAAATCCTGGTGGCAGACCACATGGGGACCTGGTGGCCCCGGGCTGGGGACAGACCAGCTGAGCCACCCCACCTGTCCCGCTGTTGATAACAAAGAGGTCCAGGGATGCTTTCAGGAGCTGGTAGGTCACCACGGCATTGCTGCCCTGGTCAGCATCCAGAGCTAGGATGGGTCCATTGAGCACTGTGACCGGTGTCCCTGGATGAGATGAGAAAAGCGTTAGGGAGGGTGGCAGTCCCCTGTGGGGCCCCCCGTCCTGCTCCCAGCCTGGTGACACATGAGGGACAGCAATGAATGGATGGAGGAGGTGACAGAGCGGGGCCTTGCGGGGTGTGAAGCTTTGGGGGGTGGCTGCTGCAGCCTTGCAGACCGACTCGCGAGGCCCAGGAGAGGTGGTGGGACATCCAGCTAAAAGCAAACAGACAGACACATCCATCAGATGGGTGGCACTGGCACCCTGCCACCAAGGGTGTCACCTGGAGGCACAAGCTCCTCAAACTCAGCATGCCTGTCCCACTGAGCTGCAACTCTGCCCTGTTCAACGTCCTCTCTCCTCCACCATGGCCAGGAGACACCTCCCCTCATCCAGCCCTGAAAGAAGTCTCCAGGAGCCACACAGGGGAATGAAGAGACACCTACCAGGGGGCGAATTCTCCATCACCTCAGCCTGGTAGGAGCTCTGGGTGAAGAGGGGCCGGTTGTCATTCTCATCTGCTATGGAAATGACCAGCAGGTCAAAATCCTAAAGGAAAATTGGGACGAGAGGGTGATGACCATAATGTTCTTTCCTTGAGCTCACCTTCCCCCTCTCCCACCTCTAGTCAAAGCTGCATTCTCTGGACCACCCTTGAAGGTGTGCAGGGACCCTCACTTGGGGCAGTCAGCCAAAGGATGCTCCACTATCATTGTGGTTGTCCAACTCCCCAGCCCAACAGTGTCCCACCTTTCATGACATCCACTGCTGTTGCATGGAGTCAGCAAACGACTTTGGGCTTGCCCTAGATCATACTGGGCCTGTTCTCTGCTGGGGATGGGGCTGCAGCCCCCACCTTGTGATTCCCAGATCCCTTCTGGGGATGGAGTTGCTATTAGAACCACTGTGGGTAAAGGCACTGCTTGTTTTTGGCCATGGCAGGCTCCCCTTTTCCCACCCACCCTCCCGCCTGCAGCGCTGGAGGTCCCGGCAGTGTCCGTAATTACCCGCCTGGCATTGCGTATGTTCTCGGGGTTGTCCTTCACCGTGATGGTCAGCCTGTACTCGGCCACCCGCTCCCTGTCCAGCGGGCGGTTCACGTACACAATGCCACTCTACCAGGAAAAACAAGGGAGAAAACACCTCATGGGATGTGAGGAATGCTTCCCCTAGGGCATCTCCTGCCAGGACGGGGATGCCAGACAGCACACCTGGGTCCCCACCCTCCCTATCCCAGCATCCCAGCCCCCGGGCCGTACGGTGCTGTTGATGTAGAAGGCATTCTCCGTGTTCCCTGCCGTTATGTCAAAGGTCAGGAGGGCGTTGGGGCCCTGGTCTGCGTCCCGGGCGAGGACGCGGGTGACAAAGCTGGAGACAGCGGCATTCTCGCTGAGGGTGAGGTTCATTGGGAGGTTCAGGAGCACGGGGTCGTTGTCATTGATGTCCAGCACACGGACACCCACCAGGATCTGCCAGGGGAACAAGCAGGGCAGGCATGTGGCACTTATTTACACCCCTCCCATCCTTTTCTTGCACTCCCCAGGCAAGAGGTGGGCTTCCCCACTCAGCCCAGTATGGAAAGGCCTAGGGACAAGGAGGTGAAGTGGAAGAGGATGAAGCCAGAGGGAAGGAACTGGGCATGGGGGACAGCAGGCCACAGCGCCCTGCGCCAGCCTGGGGGACTCACGGTGGAGCTGAGGGGAGGCACGCCCCGGTCCCGGGCGGCGATGGTGAGGTTATAGAAGGGGATGTTCTCACGGTCCAGCTCGGCATCCTTCCGCACCCGCAGCTCTCCTTCCACTGGGGAGATGACAAATTCCCCTGCCGGAGACAGTAGGGCCCAGGCTCTTACTGTGCCTTGGCTCCCCAAGGGAGTGGCTTGTTTGGGAGCTGGGGCACCACAGCAGGTCTGGGGACAAACCCATGTCCCATAACTGCAGATACAGGAGGATTGTGCCAGCTGGGGACTGTGCTGGATGCAGCCCAGGNGCTCCACTATCATTGTGGTTGTCCAACTCCCCAGCCCAACAGTGTCCCACCTTTCATGACATCCACTGCTGTTGCATGGAGTCAGCAAACGACTTTGGGCTTGCCCTAGATCATACTGGGCCTGTTCTCTGCTGGGGATGGGGCTGCAGCCCCCACCTTGTGATTCCCAGATCCCTTCTGGGGATGGAGTTGCTATTAGAACCACTGTGGGTAAAGGCACTGCTTGTTTTTGGCCATGGCAGGCTCCCCTTTTCCCACCCACCCTCCCGCCTGCAGCGCTGGAGGTCCCGGCAGTGTCCGTAATTACCCGCCTGGCATTGCGTATGTTCTCGGGGTTGTCCTTCACCGTGATGGTCAGCCTGTACTCAGCCACCCGCTCCCTGTCCAGCGGGCGGTTCACGTACACAATGCCACTCTACCAGGAAAAACAAGGGAGAAAACACCTCATGGGATGTGAGGAATGCTTCCCCTAGGGCATCTCCTGCCAGGACAGGGATGCCAGACAGCACACCTGGGTCCCCACCCTCCCTATCCCAGCATCCCAGCCCCCGGGCCGTACGGTGCTGTTGATGTAGAAGGCATTCTCCGTGTTCCCTGCCGTTATGTCAAAGGTCAGGAGGGCGTTGGGGCCCTGGTCTGCGTCCCGGGCGAGGACGCGGGTGACAAAGCTGGAGACAGCGGCATTCTCGCTGAGGGTGAGGTTCATTGGGAGGTTCAGGAGCACGGGGTCGTTGTCATTGATGTCCAGCACACGGACACCCACCAGGATCTGCCAGGGGAACAAGCAGGGCAGGCATGTGGCACTTATTTACACCCCTCCCATCCTTTTCTTGCACTCCCCAGGCAAGAGGTGGGCTTCCCCACTCAGCCCAGTATGGAAAGGCCTAGGGACAAGGAGGTGAAGTGGAAGAGGATGAAGCCAGAGGGAAGGAACTGGGCATGGGGGACAGCAGGCCACAGCGCCCTGCGCCAGCCTGGGGGACTCACGGTGGAGCTGAGGGGAGGCACGCCCCGGTCCCGGGCGGCGATGGTGAGGTTATAGAAGGGGATGTTCTCACGGTCCAGCTCGGCATCCTTCCGCACCCGCAGCTCTCCTTCCACTGGGGAGATGACAAATTCCCCTGCCGGAGACAGTAGGGCCCAGGCTCTTACTGTGCCTTGGCTCCCCAAGGGAGTGGCTCGTTTGGGAGCTGGGGCACCACAGCAGGTCTGGGGACAAACCCATGTCCCATAACTGCAGATACAGGAGGATTGTGACAGCTGGGGACTGTGCTGGATGCAGCCCAGGTACCTGCAGGAGCAGGGGATGGGGTGAATGGCCAAATAAGAGGTGCCTGTCCCCGTTTTCTGAGCCTTTCTGAAGATGCCAACAGCCCCTCCATGCCCTGGGATGGCCAGAGCAGGATGGGCTACACAGCACAGACCCACCACGAGCTGAAAGGCCTCGTCCTGCTTGTTCTGACAAAACTTGGCAGTGGAGTCAGCTGGGAGATGGGATTGGGCTCTGCCTTCCAGATTCCCTGGACCAAAGTCACCACCCCTTCACAGGGGGACAGCCAGATGTCCCCATGGTTAGAGATGCCTCCCGCTCCTCTGCCATGTGCACCAGGGTGCTGGTGGAGCTGTGAGTGCTGGTGAGCAACTCGGTCCCCAAACACCCTGCAAACCCCACAGGGACTCGGGGATGGGGCTCAGTTTCTCTTTCTGAGCTTTGTTTTTTTGCCTTTATTGTTTAGCACATTTCCCCCTTCCCTCCACAAGTCCCGGCCACCTCCTGTCCAGGCACGAAGAGGTTAAGTTTCCTGTTGCTCAAAACAGGATTTCCTGGTGTCGACAGGCTGAGCAGGGAGGGACGATGGCTTTTCTGAAGCGCTTCCGCCCCGCGCTCCCGCAAGCCAGGCTCTTCCAGCGGGCGGCCAGCAGGAGAGGCGATGCCCCGTGTCCCCACTCACCGAGCGGGTCTCCGGCAACGATGCTGTATTCCACTTGTCCACTGGGTCCTGAGTCCCCATCGTGGGCCAGGAAGGTCCAGACACGAGGGCCGGGCTGCCCCTCGGTGACATCGAAGGGACCCTCGTAGGGCCGTGGGAAGGTGGGACAGTTGTCGTTGATGTCGTTGAGGTTCACCAGCACCTGCAGTCAGGGTGAGAAGGATGAGGGTTGTGAGAGGAGAGGGATGGAAGGGGAAGACCACCCCGCTGGCCATGAGCACAGGAAGCCATGGATGGATGACATGACAAAATACCTTCTGTATTTCTGGCTTTTCTGGGTTCATCAGACATCCAGCTCACAGCTCAGAGATTCAAACTCGGTTATTCCTGACCATGCCCATCCTGCAGCCACACTACAGAACTCCAGCTGCACACTGCTAAACCTCTGGGCCATACAGCATGGTGGGGAGCTCAGTGCAAAAGCCCAATGTCCTCCACATTCATGTCCAAGCAGGAGAGACAAAACCACAGACATGAGTTTGCAGACAGCCGAACTCTGCAGCCAGCTGCACACATGCTCACTCCTTTTCCTCCAACAGATACTTAATTCCTAATGCTTAGCAAACTTTAAAAAACTGGCAGGTTGCATCCTTGTTCCAACAAAACCACCACTACCAATGGTGGTACAGGTGGTTATGAGAAAGAAACTGGAAATGAGGAGTTTTCTGACCTCCTGGCTTAAAGGACAGTGAAATCCACCAGATGGACATTTGTTGCTGGTTCAATCTAATCTTTACAGTGAGTATATCCAAGTTTCTGCTCTGTTTCCTAGCAGTGGAGAAAACAAACACTGGCAGGTCTTATCAGGGCGATGGACTTCCCATCACTGGGGATGTCAAATAATCCCTAAACCTCCTCCTAAAAGCTGTGTTTTCATATGTTGCTGGCAGGAACTCCTTGAGCAGTGGAGGGAGGGTGTTTCCTATCTTTTCTGGCTTCAGTGCTGTTTGCTGAAGGGGTTTCCAAGTTCATGTCTCTGCTTGAGCCAAGTGCAGGGGAAGCTCTGCCTTCGCCTGCAGCACATGGCAGCTGCTGCCTTTGCTGCTTGCAGTTAAACCCCGGGTCTGTCCTGGGCCAGGAAGTCATTTGCAGCAGTATCAGAGGCCCAAATCTGAAGGCTTGACCTTTGCCCAAGCACGAAGTCTCACTCCCAGGCTTGTGGGGACAGATTTCATCCATGGAAGTCTCCCATACTGGTATCTCCCCTTCAGTTTTTCTTTTTTTCCCCCTTCACTCATAAGAACTCATCTCCTTTTGGCGGATTACAAAACCTGTGGCTCAATATCAGGATGAGGTACAATGGTCCATGGCAATCAAGACAGAAGATTTAACCCATCCCTGACACCTGCAGACCACCAAATCAATCTGGGCATGCTGTACAACTTGTCAAATTTTGGTTTTTGTCACAAAAATAATCAGTGTACTCAATTTCTGCAAAATATTTGCTTTGGAGCTGCTCGCCTGCCCTTTCCAGTCTTTGAGCAGTGCACTAAGCTCAGGTCACCATGGCCCAAGGCAAATAGAAAGAGTTGCAGAGAAAAACAACATAAAAATGACTAGAGGCTTTAAATAACCTCCTCACAAAGAGGGAAAAGGGAATTTTAAAAGCACATATATAACCAGAGAAGATAAAGATGAAGCTGAAATTAATGCTATAGCAATCCTTTACTACCTGCTGTCCCTTCAAGCAAGAAGGACCAAGAGGACATCTCAAGAAAACATAATGCAACTTAAAAGGAGTTCCAGGAATTTCTCTGTCTTAGCAAGACCTAATAATAACTGGGCCAATTTATCCCTAAGTGTCCATTGTGCACGACCCTGTTTTGAAACCCCCCTGAGGGAGCAAAGTGACAGCAACTGGGCAAACTGGCCACAGCTGGGAAAAGCAACTGGTGACCACTGGGAAGGAGATGTGAAACTGCTCACAGAGCAGGAACTCCGCGACCCCAAAGAGGCCACAGTGTCGCAACCCCCCCGTCAGCTCCTTACTGTGGTGGTTGACGTCAGCCGGCGCGAGACGATGGGGCACTGGTCGGTGGCGGTGATGATCAAGGTGTAGCGCCCGTGGCTGATCTCGTAGTCCAGCTCCTTCATCGTGCGGATCTCCCCCTGCAAGGACAGGGGAGAGCAGCTGGGAGTGAAGGGAGCGGGACAGGGACACGTCTGGAATGGGGCCGGCATCTGTACTGACCGTGGCGTTGTCAATGTGGAAGGTACCCAAGATGTTGCCTTCGGTGATGGCATAGGCCACCGTGCCATTGGGACCCTCATCCTGATCCAGGGCCTGCACAGTGACCAGGGTGGCGTTGAGTGTGGAGGGGCCTTCGTCGAGGGTCACCTCGTACAGCTGCTGCCGGAAGGCGGGAGCGTTGTCGTTCTCATCCAGGACGGTGACAAACACTGTGGTGGTGGCCTGTGGGACACGGGACACCGCGTTAAGCACTGTGGAGGCATTTGCTGGGCAATCTCTGGAGATGGCTGGGAAAGGCTGGATCTGTCAAGGTCAATAACCAACATGGACTCAACAGTGCCAAGAGACACAAACAGAGTGCAGAGATCCAAATTAAATGAGCCGTGGCTGCAGACGCACTTCCAGGTACAGAGATAAATGTACTGAGATTAAATCACACCCTTGTTCCTAAGCAAAGCACGTCTCTAAGGGATCCCTCCTCTTTTCATGGTTTACCATTGCTGGCAACACCAGGGAGCAGCCCATGGCACAGGGAAAAACAGAGGCTGAACCCCACTGTGCTTCCCTCCCTTTGGAGGAGGCACGTGTGAGTCCCCGCTGTGCCACTGGGGACACCGAGGTTGTTATTAACAAGTGTGGCAATACGGATGGAAAATACCTGGAGATGATGCTGCCACAGCTCAGGGGAGGAACAAAACCGAGCACCTTGGACAATCGGACTGACCTCCCACGGTCCCACCATCTCCCTGCTGACCACAACGTCACTGCCAGTCAGGCTCAGCCAGATCTAAGCCTCTTCCAGCTGCCCCTGGCCCTGCACAGGCACCTGGATGTCCTGGCTGTCTTCTGCGGGTGTCACCCCACCTGGGGATGGGGACACGACAATGGCACACTGCTTTGCCTAAGGGCTCAGCACAGAGGTGTGGGCTTGGGACAATAAACCATTTTCTTGGAGTCTCTGGACTTCATGCCTACACCTTCCCCCAGCAACAAACTTCTTCCAGCCAGCCAAGGGTTACATTTTGGCAGGAGCATCACAGCCGTGTTTGCTGTAAAACCACAATGCCACACGGTAATTAGGCACTATTCTATTTCCCTGCACGCTCCGGATTCAGAGCAGGCAAGCAGCAAAGTTTCCTGCGGTTTGCAAAACTCCACGTGTCTCCGGGCTCCACTTTCCAGGGAACGCTGACTGGAAATGAGGCAGCTCTCAGCTGCAGCCAGAGATTTTGTTGATGCCTTAGGAATTTGAAGAGAAGCTCCAGGAGGAGTTATGTGTCAGACCACCAAGCTGCTTTGCTATTTCAGGGCAGAGTGTAAATGGGCTGTGGGAGGGGGATGCTTTGCCTCCATTTTTTGGGGAAGGCTCTGTTTCCTTTTCCAAATCGGCATTGCTGTGAGTTATGCTTCCCCGTACCTGCCTCCCGTTCATCCCAGGAGAAGTTCTCCCTCCTTAGTCCTCACAAACACAGGAAAAACAGTACTTGCAAGTAAAGTAATTACAACCTGACCCAAGAAATCAGTTCCTGCTGGGAAAGGGATGGAGACCAGCACCCGCAAGTCCCTTGGCACGGCGGGCATCCTCCTGAGCACCCCAAAAATGGAGGCAGGGGGACCAGCTGGTTCTACGTGAGGCTGTAAGGGAAGAAACCCAGCAAAGGCCCCCACTGCCCGAAGAGGTGGGGTCTGAAGTGACCCCCACCCGCGGGCGCTCCCGCCCGCCGCTCCCTGCAGCCTCTCTCCTCCGGGGGGTGCTCGCCGTTCTCTCCAGCGCTGCGCGATATCGCAATGAAATTTCCTGTGTGTGCAAGTCCGGCTGTCGCTGCGGGGCTGCTCAGAGCGTGCGGTGGCTCCGCAGAGGCCACCTCTCCCCGGTCACCCCGCCACCATGGGGGCAGCGTCCCCCCGAACCGGGCTGCTCCTGGCTGTGCTCTGCCTGCTCGCTTCCCACGGTAAGCTCCGGCTCGCTTTCCTCTCCTCCCTGCCCGGAGAAACTCTCCTCACTGGGGCACCGTGCTCGCCTGCCCGGGGCTGTGCCTCGGCACAAGGAATTTGGGGTGTTTGGGGCGTTATTTATTCTCTTCCCCTATGATTCTGATGTGTGGGCGACCAAGCCAGTGTTTCCCACGGTGATGGTTGTGCTGGGGCAAAGGGGCCACAGGGGAACTGCTGTTCTAAAAACTCTGAGACTGTTTTTTTCTTTCTTCCTCTGCTTTGATCTAACATGCGTGGAAGGAAAGCAGCCCCCTATCCCCGCCAGCCTCCCGCTGGAGACCCCCGGCTGGAAAAGCTGCTCCGTTCCCGCACGGCACTTTTCCCTGGCACTGTGGGGGTCCCCGGCTGTGCCACGGTGAGAAGACCCTTCCAACAGCCCTGGGGGAGCGGAGAGAGGGCATTTGTGTGAGCGGGGCTGGCATGCCCTCTCTAAGGATGCTGCGCTCCGCCGGGATGTGCCGGGCAGCTCCTCCGGGTGGGCAACCAGCCGTGGCCAGGGCCACCGTGAGTGGCTGCTGAGGTCCCCTTCCGCGGAGCGAGCGCTTCCCAGTGCTGGAAGCTCGCTGGCTGCGTGTCAGGGGGATGCTTTGGGAGGGGGCTGCTTCGTGCCTGACTCCGCACCAGCCCTGGCAGGCAGCGTTTCCCTTCAGGGCTCCGGGGCCAGGCAGTGGAACAGGGGCGGTGACATTAAAACCGCGGTTCGGCTCTGGACGACTCAGAGAAGGAAGCTGGGACGGACCATGATCCCTCCCTGCCCTGCGCAGGCGGAGGGTGAGCACCGGGCTTGGCTTCACCCTCTCTCTCGGGACAAAGTGACTGCCTCCACGATTTCTGCCAGTGCATCTCCAGGAAGAAAAGATGCCCAAAGATGCCCCACTGCAATGGGACCGGAGGTCCCTTCTCCTCTCCTCTCCTATGGGACGGCAAGCCTGATGTGGATTGAACCATGTTTTGCTCCTCATCACAGTCGCGGCATCAGGGAGCATTCCCAGCATCTCCACAGGGATTTCAGTTATTTCATTTATCCATCTGGGCTGCTGGAACTGAACTTCAGGCCTTCTGCAATGCAACAAGCTTGGATGCTGATGTTCAACGTGAGACTGGTGCCAGCAGAACCGAGCTTTGCGCAACCCTGTGCCTGCCAAAACTTTCTGAACCCCTGGCTAATTTTGGCAGGGACTGATGGAGCAGTAGCCTCGGAGACATCCAGCTTGGGGATGCTGGCAGCAAGGTGGATGGGGAAGTGGCTCCTCTTCATCCAAAGGATGGCAGCTGAGCTGGGCTTTCCAAACTCACATCCCAGGTGCTGCCCCTGGGCCAGAGCAGTGCTGGAAGACAAGCAAGGCAGGACCCTCCGGTGGGAGCAGTGGCTCCCGGCTGCTCCCTTCACGGCTGATGGGTACCCCCACTGCTGGAAAGCCATTTGGCTCCTGGGGTGCAGGAGATGAGGGCTATTAACATGTCTCAGGCATCTTCAGCAAGTTTTTTCTCTCCTCTTTCTTTCGTGCTCAAAGTACTCCTGCAGAGCTGTGGATGGCCCTGCACATCTCACCTGGCTGATAACTCTGAGGCATCGTGACAGCACAGTGACAGTGGGGCTTGGCGCACTTTGATGTGAGCCTGTTACAGGAACTCCCAGCAGAGGAAAAAAGCAGAGCTCCTCGCTCCACCTCTCTCCAGCAGCCCCTGCAACAGGTGAGCCTCTCCAAAGGCTCCATCCCCCACTCCCTGCAGATTTCCTGGGCATGGAAAGAGGTGGCCTGATGTGGAAATCATATCTGTCAAGCACATGAGTGCAGATCAAACACCTGCTTGCTAGGGCCAGGGACCAAACTTAGGAGAAGCAGCCAGCAGAGGCTTTTGGTCACTGACCCAGAATTCGGTGTGAAATCCTGATTGATTTAAGCTGTTGGTCGGCAAAGCAGTACAGGTTTCTGCACTTTTTCGCGTTTCTGTTTTGTCTGAAAGCAGAGTTCTCAGGTGTCAAGAGAGGCAGAGATGCCAGCACTGGGATGTGCCAACACTGCACTGGGCTCTGCGCTGCACCAATGCAACACTGCTGGCTGGAGATGAAGTCACTGAGGTGCCACAGAGCAAAAGGGGCACTTTTGGCACCTGCTTGACACCTCCTCTGTCTTTGCCAGATGGTGACAAGACAACAGCTCTCAGCTCAGCTCAGCCCTCAACAGGTCCAATCAGCTGGAGATGCGCAGAGATGGGCATCTGGCTTTATTTTGGCATTTCCAGCAGCTCTGACTTCAAAGGGAACGGTTCAGTTGGGGTGTGATGGAGCCAAGCCTGGGCTCTGGGCATGGAAGAAGCCCAGGAGATTAGGATCCATGGGCTTTAGTATAAAGACACCACCAGAAGATGTTTCCTCTGGGCTCCATCCGGCATTCAGCATGTGTTTGAAGCCTCAGTAATCTTGGGGAGGGAACACCAGCTGCCCTGGCACTGCTCTGGGCTGTACCGTGCCTTGCCAGCTGCCTTCTCCTCCACTCCATGGCTTTTGAGAGCCTTCCCCCGCTCCGGAGAAGGAAGGGAAGCCTGTACTGCCGAAGGTTGCACACATGGTAACCTCTGCCCCTCCCCGAAAGCGTGGGCTGTGCTGACTTTCCCATCCAGACGGTTCCCATCAAGCTCCGGAGGTGGAGGCTGGATGGTTTAGCAAGGCAGAGCTTCACAAGCTGTGTGGGGATGAGCGGGACAGCCTTACTTCTTTCGAGGGGAGTGTGTGGAAAACAGGACTCCTGCAGATACTTTTGGAAGGTGTTGGAAGTGTGGCTTCCTCCAATAGAGCCCTGGCTTCCCTTCCTCTGGCTCCCAGGAGACCCCCGATGTGAATGGGGCACTTCCCCTTGCAGCAGGTATCGAGAAACACATCTGAGGTGCCTTTTGTGTTCAGTGCTTTGGCAAGGAGGAGGGGGACCCGCTCTGCTGCCTGCCAGAACCCATCCAGCCCAGCCGTGCATCCTGGCCGCAGCAGCACAAGGATAAGGAGAAGTCAGGGCTTGAAAACTGAGACTGAAAGAGGCAGTGCGGAGCTCAGGCGACGCAAACCTCTGCCCCAGAGCAGCTCCGGGGACGTGCTGCTGCACGTGCTGTGGGGAGCAGGAAGCAATTAGCTGTCGTGGTCAGGCAAAGGTCACACCATCCCTGGCTCTGAGGACTCCTTGGCACTGTGGGCTCCAGAGCAGGGAGTGCAGTGGGGCAGATCTCCTTCCCAAAGCCTGCCTCTCCCTGCAGAGCACCCTTGGGCAGGGCATCAGGGGCTTCATGGCTGCTTTTGCACCATCACGTAAGAGTCAGCGATAACCAGGAGGGGTGCAAGGCACGTGTTTGGTTTCACTCTCTCCAGCAGAGCCCCGTGCCAGGGAGGTGACACAGTGACTCCACTCCAGGAGGAGGATGCTCTCCAGGTGGCCCAGCAACGGGGAGCCTCTGGCCCGGCTGGATGCTTGCGGGCAGGCACATCACACCCTGTCTGTGGCTGACGCCCTCTTGATATAGCAAGCGAAAAACCTCAAAGCGAAACGTGGCAGAGCTAATGACACAACAGGATGTTACCAAAATAAAAAAGCATCTTGTCCTTATAACATCTTCTCTGCTGCCAACCAGCCCCAGAAGCCTCTTTTCCACAGTAATTTGGAGTAAATAAACCCAGGATCTGCTGTTTCTCCATCTTTCAAAGTGACATTTGCACTTCTGCAAACACGAAGGAGTGGCAGGGCCAGAGCACCAAAACCTCTCCTGTCTTTGCACTTCTCCCTCCCCTCATGCACAGCTCCCCTTACCCACCAGTACCCCCCACCCGTGTGCTGGGAAAAGACCAGCAATGCCACAGTGTGCCCCTTGCTCCCGCTTCTGCCAGGCCCCCTGCCTACATTCCAGAATTTCTTTCTGAAGATTGTTTTCATTTCCAGCAGCTCCTCACTGTCAGCATCAGCCAGTTCCCCCTTCTGCTCCCTGGGGGCTGAAAAACAAGGAGGGTGGGACCTGCTCTCTGCCTCATCTGGGGGAGAAGGGAGGCCGCTGCTCCTCCTAGAACTTTTCTGTTTGTTTTTGCTCCTTTTATTTTTTTGCAGTTGGCTCAGCAGTGCTTGTGTTTCCTCCTTCATGAGAAAAGATGAAACACAACCTGCTACCTTGCTTCTCCTCATCCTCCACATGCTTTGCCTCCCTGCCCCACATCTCTGCTGGCCCCAGAGAACCTTCTGCCTCCCTGCTGCTGCTGCTGAACTGTATTTAAAGCATGTCTCTCCTCGCGAGTTGATTTCTAGGGTGAAGTTGTGTGCCCAGCCCCGCTACAGAATCCTGGAATGATTTGGGTTAGAAAGGACTTAAAGACCGTCTAGTTTCAACACCTTCCACTAGACCAGGTTGTTCAGAGCACCATCCAGTCTGGCCTTGGACACTTCCAGGGATCCAGGCGCAGCCACAGCTTCTCTGGGCAACCTGTGCCAGGGCCTCAGCACCCTTTGCCAACATCAGTGGGGGGTTTGCAGTGCTTGTTTAGGGAGTTTTGCTACAAACTCAGGCTACACCTAGGCTCTGATTCGGTGCCTTGTCCCCTGCAGGAGGGGCAGCAGCTTTCCTGATCACCACCCCGTACTCGCTCTGCGTCTGCCCCGAGGGCCAGAACGTCACCCTGACCTGCCGGATCAGCGGCCCGCTGGCCGAGCGCCACGACCTGCTCTACAAAACCTGGTACTTCAGCAGCACGGGGGACCAGAGCTGCTCCGACAAGAGGCACATCCGCAACATCACCGAGAAGGAGCTGCACCACGACCTCAGCAGGCACCACGAACTGCCGGGCAACAGCTCCCAAAAATCCCCCCTCGAGTGGCACAGCAGCCACCACGGTGTGGAGTTTGTCCCTGACCACCACGGCGCCTTCCACATCGTGGTGATGAACCTGACGCTGCAGGACAGTGGGAATTACTGCTGTTACGCCGTGGAGGTCAGGCGGGAAGGTCACAGCAAGCCCCACACCAGGCAGGTGGCTCACGGCTTCGTGGAGCTGCAGATCCAGCAAGGTGAGGGGGGCAAAGGGAGCCCCTGCCAGCCCTGCATCCATGCCAGGGCAAAGTGCCAGAGGAGAGGTGGTGGGGGATGCAGCACTGGGGCTGGGGAGGCAGCGCGTGCTGATGCTGGAAGTGCAGGGCGTGTTCCAGAAATCAGAGAAGAGCAGATGTTGAAGGTTTGAACTAGAGCTAGAGAGCAATGAAACATTGGGGGGAAAAAAAGAAAAAACTTTGTAACTCGAGAGGCTGGAATGCAATAAAATCCGTGGTACATAGTTTCACTGATCTTCATCAACCTCCTTCTGGGAGAGAGGAAAACAAGCCTCAACTTAAAAGGAGCTGGCTGGTGGTGCAAGCCAGAGTGAGGGCTCACAGATAACCTTGGGACAGCAGCCCAGTGGGAGAGGCATGAGGGAGGGGAAGGCATCTCCTGTAAGGTCTTTTCAGCAGTAGATAGGTTTTCTTTTAGACTAAAAAAAAGGCTGCACAGCCAGGGATGGGCCCTGCTGCCATGGGGAAAAGGGGCTTGGAGCAGGGATCTCAGTGAACACTTCCCAGGATTCAACTCCTGCTCTGGGGTGCTCTGGGATGATGTTCTCAATACCAGGGAGAAAAGGCAAGGACAGCCAGCAGGTTGGGAGTTCTGTGGGACCTGAGAGAATACCCTGCGGTGTAACAGGCTTTTCTGTTCTCTTCTGCAGGCAAAGGAGGACTTCAAAACTGCACATTTCATACTGCCACCAGCAAAGGTAAAGGGAAAAACCCCTCTTTCCAATGTGCTGCTTGCCATCCTGGCCCCAGCATTCCCTAGGGATCACTGCAAACACACCAGTGTCCAGATGCAGTCTCACAGCTGGGTGTTGGGAGTGGGGGTTCCAGTGCTGTTCCAGCAGGGTGTGCATGACAGGTGCATCCTCAGGAGAGCCTTCTTTAGCCCATCACCTGGACATGACTGTCCTGAAGCCCATGGACATCATTCACCCTGTTGTTCTAAAGCACCTGAGCCCCCTCCTTTGCAGAACACCATCAGGGATTTAGCAGCCACTTCCACAAGGAGATGGGAAAGGACAGAAAGATAAAGAGTTGCAGGAACCTCTTGCTACACCCTGAGCCTGGGCCATCTCTGCCTCAAGCAGGGGAAACCCAAATCTTGCCTGAGTGCTCAGACAATGTGGGGCTCCCCCAGAGCTGTGTCTAGACATGGAGATGCCCACACTTCACTGTGCAGCTGGTTTCTTGCTGGGTCGCTCTGTCTACCCCCCTTTGCTGGCTGCTAAATGGGCAGATTTGGCTAAAATTATTTTGCAGCATGCCCAGATAAGGGAAACAGCTCCTGGTCTCCATGAGCTGTGCTTTCTGTCCCTAACCCTCAGTCTCAAGTGCTGGGACAGCCTGCCTTGTCAGAAAAAAGGAGAAAAAATGCCCCCTCCTAAAACACAGACACATGGGGCAAGAAGCTGCTTCCTCAGATGGATGCACAGGAGAGGAGCTGAACCTGCCCCAGATTTAAGCAGCCCTCAACCTCACCATGAGCCATCCCACAGGGACCTTGATGGCCATAGATGTGCCTGCAGGCTGTCAGCCTTTCTGGGAGCCTCTGTGGGTGACATTCTCCAGGGGCACATTAATTAGCAGAGGCTGTGGGTAACGAGCCCTTTGATGCCCGAGCACTTTGAGGCTGGCAGAGGGTCAGAGTCAGTGCTCCAGAGTTGCTGGGAGCCTTTATCAGGGCTTCTCTCCTCATATCTAGAAGACCAAAGACCTTGGGATGTCCTGCAGCAATGAAAGGCTTTGGTCAAGGTTCTAAAAGGATGCCTCAGAGCTTATCTCCACGGCTGGCAACGCATCCCAGTGTGAATCCCAGTGTGTGGGAGCCACACTGCATCGGCTCTGAGGCAACGTGGGGTTGCCCTGTGCTGGACTTGATCTTTAAGGTCTTTTCCATCCTAAACAATCCTGTGATTTTGGCTTGGGGAAGCCAAGGAAAGGGAAGGTGAATGGGAGGGTTCATCTCTGCTCTCTTCTGTTGCAGATATCACGGCTGCCGTGCTGGCCACGGGTGCCTGCATCGTGGGCATCCTCTGCCTGCCCCTCATCCTGCTCCTCATTTACAAGCAGAGACAAGCTGTCAGCAGCAGACGTACGTACTGGGACACCCAGCTCATCTCCTGGGCCGCATCAGGCTGGCAAGGCTGGGATGGGATGTGCCCCGTTGGGATCGGCTGCTTTGGCTGCCCCAAGTCCCACGGGTGTGGTGTAAGGTGGCCCAAAAACAGGTCCCTTTCTGGTGCCTCCTACAGAGCTGTCCTGGGAAGGACCAGACGTGCCTGCAGGCTGCTGGTGAGGAGTGTGGGATAGGAGGGGACACCAGCAGCGTGCTGGGGGCACTGAGACTGCAGAGATGCTCCCTGCTGAGCCCTTTCTCCGACATCCACTGTGAGAGCCATCCTATTTACTCATCCCTCCCTCCACTGCACACCTGAAACAGAAGCTTTGCCTTCTGAGTGATTGAAAAGCATTATTTGCACATTTTCTCCCCCTCCTCTTTAAAAAGACCCCTGACATGTCTATGGCCACAGGACTGCAGCAAGCCAGGCCTCCTTTCCGCTGCCCCGGCCCTGGAATACCAGGCTGTGCTGAGGCATAGTCGGCTGCCAGCTCCTGCCCGTGCTTGGCTCTCAGACATTTCGGTAATTAAGCAGAAAGGGGCACCACCTTAACTGGCAGAGCCATTTCATCAGCCCTTGGGCAAGCAGGGGCCCTGCGGTTTCCCTCTCCCAGCCTGGTGGGCGGCTGTGCGGCTCCGAGAAACCTTTGGAGAAGTGGTTTTTGCAGCAGCAGCAGGCACAGTGCCAGCCACGAGAATGGGAACTGTGCTTTTGACAGCCATCCCCTTCATGCACCCATTTAGTTGTGGCTGGGCTGCAGCTCCCACCTCCATCTGCAAAGCATCACCTGGATGCTACTTCACCCCAGAGGGGAGTCAAAATCCAGGGGAGTTTGCCCCCAGGTATCATGGACCATGTTATTTCCACACAGCACTTTTCTTTGGCACAGTTTGGGCCAAAACTCAAGCATCTCAGCTCAGGGCGATCGCCAGGCAGGCGCCCAGCAGAGCCCAGTAACACTCTGTTACTGGGCTGTGGGATCTGCTGCGGCTCAGGGGATGAGGGAGTACCTACCACGGTGCTGCCCAGCCACACACAGGCAGCCAAGTGCCCGGTGGTGTTTGGCAGAGCCCCAGGAGGGTGCCACAGGTGGGTGGTGGGAGCATCCGGGCACGAGTGGGCCCAGACTGCAGCCTGGGCCCTGCAGCTGCACCTCACTTCACCCCATGCCTGCAGAAGTGTCTCTTCCCCTTCTTTGGAGCCTGTGGTCTCAGTGTGGGAGGAAGCTGGGATGGGGAGTAAACAAGGTGGGAGAGGGCAGGGATGCAGAGAAGGAGGTTTGGGAGCAAAGCAGAGGGCTGCAGAAGTGGGTGAGGGAGGGAGGAATGCAGAGGGAGAGGAGGAATTGCAGGTGGGTAAGACACCAGAACACAGCACTGGGCCTGATGCTGGGCCTGATGGTGCCAGCACTCACCCCAAATGTTTTGTCTTTGGCAGGTGCCCACGAGCTTGTCAGGATGGATAGGTAAGGAAAGCCACGAGCTGCCCCCACCCCCTCACACACCCTCTCTGCCTGCATCCCAAACCCTGCAAGGGTCCTGTCCTTTCCTCCTTCCCTTTAAAGCCACACATCCTCAGCCTGGAGGAGTGAATGGGGTGCCGGTGTCACCCATGCCCTGATTCCTTTCCCTTTCTGGGAAACCGCTGTTTCTCTTCCTTCTCTTCAAACTGGAAGTCCCTCCTCCCGTTACGCCTGTGTCAAGGGCCTGCCTCTCCCTGCACCCCAGGAGAGCCTGAAACCACTTTGGCTGAACTTTCCCCGCTGCACTGGGCTCCCCGTTTGCTCTCAGCTGAGGTGCCACTGCCTGAACCTGCTCCCTGCCCTGCTTGGCTGTTCCCAATGCTCAGACAAACCCCTGGGGATAAAAAAAGGCTCCTGAAATAAAAATGCAAATGCCTCTCCTGTCCCACAGCAGCGCCCAGGGCATTGAAAACCCCGTGTTCGAGGCAGTGCCATCGGCGAGCGCGGAGCCACGGCCCCGGCCCCAGCTCTCCTACGTGGCCAGCAGGCTGCCCTCCGAGTCCGGCTGGCATCTGCTCTCGGAGCCTAACACCCCCCTGTCCCCCCCCGGCCCCGGGGACTGCTTCTTCCCGACCCTGGGTGAGTGACCGGCAATGCTGAGCGCCTGTGCAGGCTGCGGGAGAGGCGGGAAGGGAAGGGCAAGGTGGGGGGTTAAATATCAGCGGCAAACTGTGCTGTGTGGGACATCAAGTCCCATGGCTTAAAAGATGGGAAGGACCTAAACCCTCTGTTTTCCATGCAAAAGCAGAGTTTGGCCACTTTCTGAAATAATATTCCTTCAGCTGCAAGCTGGACTAATGTCCCTGGTCTGCCCTTTTCCAGATCCTGTTCCTGACTCACCAAATTCCTTGAAAGCTTAAAGACCCCAGAGGAAACCACATCCTGCAGACCACGCCGTGCTCACCAAGACAATACCCCTGGGAGGGTGGCAGGGCCAGAAGCAGCGAAGTCTTAAAAAATGAAGCTGTGTGCAGGATCCCTGCCCTTGTCTCCCATCCTGTCACTGCCCTGGGACTGGAAGTGAACCTCTCTTGCTCCGATTGCAATTTTTAACTACCTGTTTCCATGGAGAAATGCATGGCTCTGTACTGCTCACATTTTACAGACTAGCTGAAAATTGAGGATGTGGGGATGGAAGGATGTCCTGCACCCGCAGACTTCGCTGAGGATTAACTTATTGCCATGGTTTAAGCTCTGCAACATCAACACTTTTCTGGATCCTTGACTGAACATCCTCTCTGGGAGTGGATGGTAAAATACTTTATTCAGCATGGAACAAAACAGGATCACCAGCCAACCTTGTACTACCTTTCTCTTTGCAAAACAGGAAGGGGAGAGGCTCCGTGCTGCCACCAGAGCCCTCTTTCCTTACCAGCCTTTTGAAATGGCCATGGACTTGTGATGCTGCTGCCTTTTCAGCAGGACACATGTTGGGAGGAGCCTTATTTCTGCTGCAGTTTTATCCTTGGCTTGGGATCAGGGCAATTTATCTTTCTGTTTGTTTCATTACCAGTGCTGATTAAAAGGAAAATAGGATGTTTATGGTTTTCATTTGTTTTTTTGTTTTTTTTTTAAATGCCCGTAAATTAGGAAGTTCATCTGCAGGGTGTTGGAGGATGCTCCCGTGAGGTGGCCAAGAGCCCCTGTGGAGAGGTGGAGGCACAGGGGGCACAGTGGGAAATGCTGCAGATGGCTTCCCCTGGCCCTCCTGGGGCCAGCACAGCCAGAACAGCCAGCGCTGGGGCCACTGTGAGAGGACTCTGTGATGCCCTGGGGGATGCGGGGGCTCTTGCAGCATCTGAACACAGCCCCTGGCATTGCTTATCCAAAAGAAACTATGGCTCCAGCGTGACTCAGCCCCAGTGATGGTATCAAACCTTGTGCCAGACACTGTTACTCAGAGTGTGTTTGTTTTGGTTTTTTCCTCTTGTTTCTCTTTTTGTTGTAGAGTGGGTAAAAAAATAGCCACAAGACAAACATAAACATTAGTCATAGCAAAACAGTGTCAGACCTGAGCTGTAGCTGTACCAGGCAGCGTGGCCAGGCAGAGCATCCCTGGCAGCACACGAATTTCCACACTACATGGCTGGAAGAAACAGCATTTGCCTCTGGAATAGGCTGGGGACATCCTGGGCTGCTGCAGGACTTTTTAAACCCAGTGTTGGCTTTAGCAGAAGCAACCTCAAGGTAGTTCAGGGGTGAAGGGGAAGCCAGCACCCACAGCCCCACGTACCATGGCTGTAACTCCCTGAGCACAGGACTCGTGCTTTATTGCCACCCACGGCTCAGCCCCTTCCCAGCTTTGCTGGGGAATCTCGCCCGGTGCCTCCAGCGCTTCCTTCTCCCTGTCCCAGCAGCTCCAGCTGGAAAGGCATGCCGGGGTTTTGCCTGCCTGCAGGTCTTAACGGCTTTGAAACCCTCTCCAAGTCCCTCTGTTCCCTAACGAATGCACTGTTTGATGACAGAACGAAGCTTTGTTGGAAACAGGTTTTGCTCTGTGCAGCAGGAATCCCATTTTTTGGGATGCCCGCTGCTGCAGGCAGAGCTAAGCTGAGCAGCCACCCTCTGCCAGAGGCTCTGGTGTGGCATGCTGGGGCACTGAGCAGCATCAGTTTTCCTGCCAGAAGGAAAACTGAAGGCTTCTACGAGAGAGAAGAAATGGCTTCCCAGGCTTTCACACATTCTGGAGTAGGAGTCCCGGCACGGGGTGCTGGCACCCCACCTTGGCCCCCACTACGATGGAGAAGGTGACCCAGATGCTCGTGGTGAAGCTGACCCAGCTGCAAGACCAACATCTGGGCAGTGAGGATCCACCCTGCCTTGCTGGAGCCACCAGTGCCTGGGGCTATGGGTGCCAGGAGGGCCCCTGTCCCAGTGCATAGCGGGGCTGCAGCTTCCTTGGGCAGACCTTCCTGCTGCTGCAGGAAGCATCCCGACCACTCTGGAGCAGGGCCAGCCCTTGGGGAGGTGCAGCTGCTGGCTTGCACCGGAGTCAGACAGCTCCCAGGTGACTCCTGCAATTCCCACACACCTTCCAGTTGCAGCTCGCCAGCCTTGTGATGGTTTTTTCTCATGCAATGCTTTTTTATGAAAATATTTTCCTTTTATCAGCAGCATTTTATTCTTTTATTCCCACATTTCCAGCTCCCAAGAGAAACCTCTCAGCCAGTCTTCCCTGTTCCCTTACTGTCATGGGTATCCCAGATCACCCACTTCCAAGTGAGGACTTCGTAGTCCTCTCTCAGCTCTGTCTCCTCTGCCTCTCCCACACAGAGAAGGCCAAATCTTGAAGCCCGTGGATGGATGTACAAATTACAAACAATCATCCCCTTTTGTGCATTGTTGCATCAGCCTGGACCTACTTGTGAAAGCAGAGTTTCTGGCAGGCAGCAAGCCCCTGACAGACATCACTTCCCCACCCAGGCGTGAGGCCAGCAGGCACCCAGCAACATGCTGGACAGCCTTTCACAAGACCCGAGTGTCCTCAAGCTCTGAAAAGGGCCAAAACTCTTCTCTGCGCTCAGGAATTGGGTCACTGGGCACTTTGTGTCACTGGGGTTTGGATTGTTGCTGCTGGCATAACGTGTGCTCATGACATGGTGGGCACACAGCGGAGCCTCTGGGGACAGGCAGGGCTGCTGGGACACCGCCTTGGCAGCGGGAAGTGATAAGCTGTGCCACTTGTCCTCGCTGGCACCGGGAAGGGAAGAGGGCATTGCCATGGCAATGGGATTTGCCAGCTCAGCACACGGCATTCCTCAGCACACCAGGATCAGCGATGCTCCCACAGTGACGGGGACAAGGAGGAGCTGGTGGCAGCACATGCTGCAGTCACGTGAGGCTGCCTTCTCTAATTTTGGGGGAAGAGACTTAGCTTGGTTTAAGCCTCAGTGACAGTACAACTAATGGAAAAGATGGTGAGGCAGAAGCTGAAGTGTGAACCAATCAGGAGGGAGGAGCTGAGAGTGCAAAGCCTGAAGTGAGAATCACAGCCACAGTTTGCACTGCTGGCTGTGACCTGTGTCATCAAAATGTAGAGCAGGGCTTTGCAGGCAGAGCTCTGTTGGCACAGCAGAGAGATGGTGAGAGATAGCAGGTGGAGGTGGGGGACAGGAAGGATGGCAGAGTGTCACGCAAGGCTCAGCCCATCTCACCATTTGTGCACGTGGGTGTTCACTCAGCTCTCTACAGAGACGTGGGGTTAGAAGGGACTCAGGGTGGAACATGCCCCACATGGTATTTGCTCTTTTGACTCTCCCATGCCTGAGTCATCCTCAGGGGCACCAATAATGAACCAAGCAAGACAGTCACTTCCCTAGGCCACGGGACGATGGGTGGGGCCTCGTAACAACCCCCTTTCAGTTTGAAACCATTCCCCCTTGTCCTGTCACTCCAGGCCCTTGTCAAAATCACCAGAGCTCTTCTCATTCACCAGGACCACTGCAGACACGTGTCAGTGGTGAATGGAACTGTGGTTCAGCTGCTGCTCCAGCCACTCCTGGTGCTGAGATGGGTGGGCAATGTCTGGAGCCCTTCCGGACGCAGCAGCCAGAGAGCCTGTGAGCACGGCAGCAGCAGCCAGCACACCTCCCCATATTTTTGGCATTTGGAGATGGGAGATAAGGCCTGCTGAACGACTGTGAGGGAGGGTCCTGCAGGACCAGGTGTTGAAGTAGTCCCTGAACCAAACCTGTGCACAGCAGGTTTGGACCCCGACTCACCGAAGCATCACACCCTGTGCCTTTTCTCCCCTTTCACATTCCACACTCAATGCCAAGCTCACTCCCACAGCGCTACCCAGCCCCATCCTGCCCCTGAAAGGACCATTTTGGTGGCTCACCGACAGGGACGGGGTGCCCTCGTCCTCCACGGTGACCATGAGGCTGTAGAAGCTCTGGCGCTCGCGGTCCGGCGGGGAGGGCCGGGTGGCGATCTCGCCGGTGACACGGTCCATGCGGAAGGTCAGGTCCTCATTCCCACGTGTGATGTAGTAGGAAAGGACACTGTTGAGGCCGATGTCCCGGTCGGTGGCATGTACCTGGGCCACCGCCGTGCCACCACCGACGTTCTGTGGGGCGAGCAGCAGAGAGGTAAATGCCACGAGCCTCATCACATATAAAATACCCAATTAATAATGTAATTCTAATATAGAGAGGGCACTGAGGTGCTTGAGGCTCCAAACTCACTGCCCCAACAGCCAGCAGCTCAGCAGAAAGCTGCATATTAGGTCTTATCTAGTCTGGCACAGCCTGGAAGAGCATAAAACCCAGAATGTGTGCAAAGGTGAAGGCTGTGTAATGGACTCGGAGCTCGGCTAATTATTTTTGGATAGTCCCATTATGGGGGAAATCAAAACAGAAATTCTGTTCTTCAACCTGCTCTGAACATGTATTAAATAGATAAGAAAACCCTAACAGGGCAATATCCTTAATGCTAAGCTATAAATCATGAGCAGCAGTTTCTCACAGCTAAGTGGCACTGGCTATTACTCATATTTCATTTTTCATCACCAAATTGAGAATCCCCCCCTGTCTCAGTCCAGGAATTAAGCTGTCAGGAAATAAGTTGTCTTTTCTCAAGCCTGATTGTGTTTTATTGCTTAATTATCTAGCCCTTGCTAAGCTGCTTCCTGAAAGCCATTCCTATTCTGCACTGCGCCGTCTCTTGTGTCACTTGGGTGGCATTCCCATGGGTGTGTAGCCACTTCTCCTTCCGGCTGGTCCCTGCAGCCTCACAGGCTTAAGTTGCTTGTAGAGCTTTTTCCTAGCCCAAAACTAGGAGTACATAACCAGTGAGGGCTTTCAAGGGGTCACCAACCTTTACATCACCCTAGGTGAGGATGGCAAGGGGTCACCAATCCTTAAATGACCAAAGATGAGGTTTGCAAGGGGTCACTAATGCTTAAGTGACCCAAAGTGATTGCAAGGAACAATCCATTGTCCCCACTTGTCTTGTGGTCAGACCTCAGCCTGGGAGGATGGAAGGAGAGGAGCTGGGTGCTCACCTCGCTCACGCTCACGTTGTAGCCGAAGGGGCTGTCGATGACAGGGGGGTTGTCATTGACATCAAGGATGTTCACTCGGAGAGTGTGCTCCTTCCTCCGGGGAGGAACGCCACCATCTGATGCTTGGATCTGCAATTGGGGGTGGGTTTTCAAGAAAAAAATGCTATTTTGAAGCTCACAGCTCCAAGAAAACAGCCTCGGTGCTCAAACCAGAAGCCCAGGGGGTGAGAAGGGTGGTTTGGTGCTGACCCGTAAGGTGTAGTGATCCAGCAGCTCCCGGTCCAGCGGCCGTGCCACAAACACCTCGCCATAGGTGTTGTTGGTGGTACGGATCTCGAAGGCCCGGCCGATATTCCCTGACGTCAGCGAGAAAGTCACCTGGAAACATCACAGGGAAAGAAAAAAAGGCAGGCAGAGTGATGCTGAGGAGGAAGGAGAGAAAGGGACCCTACAAAAATAAATCCAGCATCCCCTCAAGATGTCTCAGCTTTTGAAGAGGTCCAGCGTAGTGGGATCCACAGGTGTGCTGGCTTATTGCAGCCACCCCAAAGCTAACAGGGCCAACCCCCATCACATCCACAGCTCCTATGCTGCCAGCAATTTTTGTTATTAGGGGGGATGGGACCTCATTAATGCTTGTCTGCACGGTAATGAAAATAACAAATGCCAGAGAGCTTCCTGCACAGCCTGCCAAGGACTTTGCTGCCGGCCCCCACGGCGGGAGAGGCCACAGCTGGTTTTCAGATTGCTGGGCTCCTTTTGACACTTGTCCCACAGAGCTCTTTGCCCCAGACAGCCCAAGGACGATGTTTTTCCTCTCCTGCTGCATGCCTTGACTGAGGATTGCTGGTACTCCCTGCACCACTCCCCTAAAACCACTGGCATTAATGACCAGTTTGCTCTCACAGGGCTGCAGAGGGGAAGGGGTTGGGAGGACGCTGGCAGGGGTATTTCTGTGTCAGTGAAACACTGCCATGGGCAGCTCAAAGACTGCTGTGCCAACCTCATAGAAGTTGGAAAGTACCCACAAGGATCATTGAGTCCAACTCCTGGCCCTGCGTAGGAAAACCCCAGGAATCACACCATGTGCCTGAGAGCATCGTCCAAATGTCTCCCTCCCTACCTGCCCATTCCTGCCTGCATCTGGATCTCGGGCCAGGACCAGGGCCACCCTCTTGCCCACGGCGTTGTCCTCGGCCACGCTGACGGACGAGTCGGAGGTGATGTCGAACTGGGGGCTGTTGTCGTTCTCATCCAGGACTGTGATGGTCACCTGTGCAGGGGGGATGGGGCTCAGGGCACGGGCAGAAGCCAGACCCTGCCCACCTGGCATCGACAGCCACCCTGACACCCAGGCACACCATCAACACACCACACCCCTCCGAGGTGCCAACAGCGTGTCATCCATCCCCCGTGGCAATGATGCCGCTGTTTGAGCCAGGGGCCGAAGTTACATCCCTGCCTGCAAAGGAGAAGGAGGAGGAGGAGGGACGCTTGGAGGCTGGAGAAACAGCGCAAGGCTGGAGCTCTCAAGCAGTGTATTTTTTTGTGGAACATCCTCCGGTTTTTATCCTCCAAATAGCTGGGCACGGAGCTGCTCAGGCTGCTGCAGGGTGACCCTTTCCTGCTAAACTTTTCCCAAGCAGTGATTTCATCCACGCTCACAGCAGCAGGGTCAGGCAGGATTTGCTTTAAAGCTCACTGGGCACAAAGAAGGCAGAGCTGAGTGTGTTTAACTCAACCAGGGCAAGCTGGGTGTGGAGGAGGCCCGAGCTCCCTCCTGGAAAAAAGGCACAAGAGCACGAGATACTCGAAGGGGACCTGGCTACCTTGGTCACAGTTAGGCAGAGGAAATGCTCTCATCGAGTTTGTAATCAAAGTGCTGCAGGGCAACACAGAAATGAGAGAGGAAGAGCCTTTCTGTTCCCGGGGATTTATTTATGGGTGCCTCAAGCTCCCAGGTGCGGCCAGGCTGAATGTGACAACATCCCGGGAGGAAGCTGGGGAGCGGGTTGTGCGCCCTGGGGTGATGCAGTTATTGTTGCTGCTGAATTAAAAACAGAGAGCCAGAAGCAGGGAGAGCTCATTCAGCCACTGCAGCAGATCCGGCAGCTGCTGTCCCAAGTGCCAGATCAGGGAGCCGGGACTCTGCTCGCCAGCAGCAGGGTGGCTCACGGGGCTGCCCCACGTCCTGCAGGGTGGCAGGGAGGCTGGTGCTGGTGGGACAGGGCTGGAGACCTCCACCCCAGTCTCTCCCTGCAGCTCAGTGTGGAACTTGGGATGGGTTCCGGTCCCCAAGGTGATGCCAGCACGACGGACACGCTTACCTTCTGTCGGAGGAAAGCAGAGGGAGAAACAGAGAACACAAACAGTGAGGAGTTAGTGGGGGATGAGGAAATGTGGGTTAACCCTGCATCCTCCCACAGCAGCACCAAGGGTCATGGGTACCCCTCTGCAGCAATTTGGAGGCTCCTCTGCTGGTGCATCCCTTTGTTTTTTTCTAGGTAAGGCTGGCATATCTGCCCCTCACCCTGGGAGAGGTTCAGACAAGAGCACAGCGCTGTGAGGAGAGCAGAGCCATCAGCACCCACAGGCTGGCCCTGCACCCGGCACAGAAATGCAAATCACCCCCTGCCCGGCTGCCTGTGAAACCACTAAATATAACCCTCTTAGACACAAATCACTGTGAGGTATTTCAAGGCCCCTAAATTTACCTCCTTCAAAACTGTTTTATCAGGTTTTCCCCCAAATCAGGGTTTCCAGACCCTGGAAGGTGAAGCAGAGAGCTCAGCTAGGAGACGCTGTCTCATGCCAGAGGTGGGAGAGGGAGGTGATCTTAAGTTGACAGCCGATGGTGAGGAAGCTGGGATAACCTACTCACCACTGTGGAGTCAATCTTTGGTCCTCCATCATCAGCCACCACTGTCAAGGTGTAGAAATCCCCTTTCTCTCGATCCACCTGGCCTTTGACTGTGATCACACCCTGCCAAGGATGAACAACAGCTGTGCCGGCCACCAAAACCAGAGCTCACAGTGCACAACCAAGCCAGGAGGGACCATGCTGTGGCTACTTACGGTGATCCCATTGATCTTGAAGAGGGAGAGCGCTTGGGGGTTGGTGTTGGGGTCGAACTTGTAGGTGATCTGGTTGAGGTTGTCGATGGAGCGAGCCTGGACTTGGAGCACCTCAGAGCCCAGAGGGATGTTCTCCATGATCACGGCCTCGTAGCTGCTGTTGGAGAACTGCACGGCCTCATCCAGCTCGTTCAGCAGGCTGACGTACACGCTGCAGAAGCCCTGGTTGTTGGGGGGCGCTTGGTCCGTGGCAGAGACATTCATCAGGTAGCTGGTTTTGGTCTCGTAGTCCAGGTAGTCTATGGTTGTGATGAGGCCTGTGCTCTCGTCGATCTCAAACTTCCCTTCTGCGCCCGACACGATTTTGTAGTTCACCAGACCCCCGTTCCCTGGGGATGGAGCAGGAGCCGTGGTGCTGGCTGGACCAAGCTCCCCGAAGAGGCCTACCCCCAGCAGAGCCCGTCCCATTGGATTTCAGCCCAGCCAAGCCAGGATCTGCGCAGTGGCTGATCTCACCGATCTCCCCCACACTGGCGTTTCTCACCCCCCTTCCCACCTGTGTCTCGGTCGGTGGCCCGGACCACTGCCACCGAGGTCCCTATTCCCGCCGTCTCCCGCAGCCCCAGGCGGTTGTACTGGCGCTGGGTGAACACCGGCACCTCGTCATTGACGTCTTCCACGTACACGATCACCTGGGAAGCCCCGGAGAAACCAGGCGTGAGCTGGGCGAGCTTGGGAAACATACCCTTTGTGGTGCTCATGGAGAAACACTGCAGGGTGTTCAGTGCCAGGCTGGACAGGGCTTGGAGTGACCTGGGGTAGTGGAAGGTGCTCCTGGCAACGGCAGGGGTGTTGGAACTAGGGGAGCTTTAAGGGCCCTTCCACCCCAACCCATTCCATGATCCTGTGATAATCTCTTCTTTAAACACCACATGATGGAGAGTAAACACAGTTTAACATCACAGATTTAAACAAGCCCTGTGGTCAGAGTGAGTCAGTCTTTCCCTGGTGGGAGGGAGGTACACTGGGTACATTAATTCCTCCATCCTCTGGGATCCCTTGATCAAATCCTTGGAGACCTCATAACACAGAAATACTGGCAACTCGGTGGGAAATTCTGCTCTAAGTTCAGTGGGTCGAGCTGCTGTTTCCCCTGGGAGCACATTTCCTTCTCCTGGTTTGCTGCTCGCTGCTGGTGCTGGGGGCACTTCGCACTCAGCCAGAGCCCACCCCACCACTGGGTCTAAAAACAGATGCAGCTGGAGGGCTGGGCTTGCGCGAACCGTGGGAAGCTGGTGTGCTGCAGCTAAAGACTGCCACCACTGGGTCCTGGATTATTTAAATAGGGCCTGGACAGGACACACGGTTTTCAACAGGCTGAGGCTCAGCTCTTCTTCCCAGCAGCAGAGCCACATCTCACCAAGTGAGCAGGACTCCCTCTGAGTGACTGCTGCACCACTTAGCAGCCTAATGGCACCAAAATGTCACAGGAAAAAAGAAAAATTAACTAACCCCCCACCAACAAACAAGCTCTTCTCTACCCATGAGCAGCCCCCAGAGATTTCCCATCAGCATTTCCATGCCAGATCTTTCTAATTTCCTGTCCAACTGCCAGCACTGGAAAGGAGCAACCATCCCAAATATTTTGCACGAACTGCTCTGCTGTGCAGCCCGTGGTGGCTGTGAGGTCCTTACCCGCACGGAGCTCCTCATGGGTCCCTGCTCCGTGTTGTAGGCCTCCACCTCCAGCACGTGGGAGGAGTTCTGCTCCCTGTCGAGGTGCCGCACGCCTCGCATCACCAGCCCCGTGCTGGGATTGATGCGGAAGTGGTTGTGCTCATTTCCTGGTGGGGGGAAAACACGAGAGGGATGTGCCCACTGCCTTTACATCCATCCTGGTGACACACTGAGCCCTCCCTCGGGGGGCTCTTTTAGAGGGAGATTATTGAGCAAAACTTCAGCCCCATCACCTCTGGCTACATCGGTCCCAGCTACATCAGTGTTTGGCCCTGGGTCAGGCCAGGAGGAACTACGGAATCTCATCAAATAAGAAAAATGTGGACGTGTTGGAGTGAGTCCAGAGGAGGCCACAAAGATGCTCTGAGAGCTGGAGCAACTCTGCTCTGGATCCAGGCTGGGAGAGATGGGGGTGTTCACCTGGAGAAGAGAAGGCTCTGGGGAGACCTCAGAGCCCCTTCCAGTGCCTAAAGGGGCTCCAAGAGAGCTGGAGAAGGACTGGGGACAGGGGCCTGGAGTGACAGGACAAGGGGAAATGGCTTCCAATGGAAAGAGGGATATTGGAAAGAAATTCTTCTCTTGTGAGGGTGGTGAGGCCCTGGCAGAGGGTGCCCAGAAGAGCTGTGGCTGCCCCGTCCCTGGAAGTGTCCAAGACCAGTTTGGAGGGGCTTGGAGCAACTTGGGATACCTGGAAAGTGTCCTTGCCCAGGGCAGGGGGTTGGAACAAGGTGAGCTTCAAACCCAACAATTCTATGATTTTAGGATTCTATCTAGTTGTCCATCCACAACAAATCATCCCCTGTCAATGAGCCCTAAAATTTTGCTTAGGGCTGGGAGAAATAGTTCTGTGGGCTGCAAGTTCAAAGGATGGAGAGCACAACCTGCCGAGGCTGGGCAGAGCCTGGGACAAACTCCTCGATGCAGGAAGGGGCACCTGGACTTACCCTTGACAATCCTGTACCACACTCTCCCATTAATACCTTCATCCGCATCGGTGGCTTTCACCTTCATGAGAAAAGCAGAGGAGGAGAGGTGAAGGGCAGAGAATTCCAGACTAGGACTCGTCCTCCCACCGTGCCAAAGCTGGACATGCTGCTCCTCCACCTGAGCTGAGGAGCTTACCAAATACAAACCAAAATAGGTTACCCTCCCCTCATCACGGGACAGCAGCGATAGGGGGCTCGGGAGCCCTCGGCTGCCACCTTAGCTGCTAAATTGAGGTGGGAGCTGAGCCTGAGGACCACACCACAAATCCCACGGGTCTGCGTGCTGCAGGAGGCGCCTCCATCAATCCTGAATTCCAACACTTGTCCCAGTGGCGATGGCACCAGGGATGGAGCCTTGCTGGGATAACTTGAGCTGGGCAGGGGGAGCTGCTCCCGTGTCTGGCGGGCACGCAGCCCATGGCAGCCTGGTGAGTCACCCAAGCAGCAGCACATGGAAAAGTTACCAAAGGAAACATGAATGCAACCAGCCTAGAGCGTGGTGCACTGAGCTGAGTCCTCCTGAGCCCCCGAGCAGAGGTGGGAGCACCCCTTGGCTGTGATGCACTGCGGAGTTTTGGCATGGACCGAGTCTGCCATCCTCCCTGGGAAAACCAAGGCGCGGCTCCCCTCTGGTGTCACCGAGCAAGACTGCAGTGCTTCCCCTAAAGCCCCAGCCCGCAGTCGGCAGCTGGGAAGCGGGACCTGGCAGTGACCAGCAGGGCAGGGCTTCCAGTCCAGCTGGCACCGAGACCCCTGCATCTTCTCTTGGCAAAACCCACTCTCCACCAAGCACCCAAAGCTCGCCCGCAGCGTGGCCGCTCGTGAGTCACCAGGGCGAGGGTGTAGGGAATGCCTGAGCCTTTATTCTCTGCCTGCTTCCCTCTGCAAGGCATCTTCCACCTCATCTTCTTCCTACAATTTTACCCAGCAGGTTTTTTTCCCCCAGGAAGGTTTGCACCCACACTTGTGCTGGAGGGAGGAGAGGTTGTTGCAAAGGATGCACATGCAGTGGGAACAGTGAGAGCTTTCACCCCCAGCCCCACACAACATTCGCAGGAGTCAGAGATGCTCCTCTGTGGTTTGAGATACCTTGAACTGCTCTTTCTCCCTTCCACCAAGCCCCCCTGCATCAACAGAAAACTTGGAAAATACTGACTTCTATCTGGATTTCTCATCCCTGTGCCCACACATGCTGCTTTCCTCTGTCCCAGATCAGTTAATATCTTGCTTGTGGCTTATTCCATGTTTCACCATGGGCCCAGGCACCTTCCTTCCGCAGTGGGGAGTTCTCCCTCCCAAACCAGCAGCTCTTTCACCTGCTGGGCTCCCTGAGGCAGAGCTGGGCTGTCTCCTGTCCTGTGGGATGGAGGGACCCCACAGCAGCAGGCAAGCGATGCCCAGGCAGACCAGCTGCCTTGGCATGGCACAGGGAAAAGCTATCGTGTTGCCAGAGGAGGAAAAACAAAGGGATGGGAGGCAAACCTTGGCAGGTTTTTGTGCCATTCCTTGCCCCACTGTGCCCAGGAGAATGAATTTCAGCATGAGCCAACCGCACCTTGCAAACACCCCTTGAGTCAGCTCACCCCAAGCATGAAGCTCTGGTACATAAACTAGGTGATATGGGTCAGCCCAGGCATTCGTTTTTTATTAAAAATCAGTAGTTTGCGTTAAAGCAACATGGGCTCCTGCCAGCTTGCAGCCTGAGGAAAGCTTGGCTGCTGCTGGTTTGACCTGCTGCAGTCTCAAAGGAAAGGTGGTACTATGACAGACTGTCCCACACTCGGGAAAACAATGGCACTGGGGTGCAAGCAGTGCGAGAAAAGCTCTTTCTGCTGCAGGTGGAAGGCACCTTGTGCAGCTGAGCTGAGCTCCAGCCTATTTTATCCCTCTGCTATAGAGTGGGCTGCAGGCAAAGCCAGCCTGACACAGCCCCCTTTTAACGCCCCCCCCCCTCCCCCCCCCGCTACTGGAAAAGTGTCAGAAAAGGATGAGAAGGGGCAATAAAACAATGGGAAAGAAGTAGTTTTTCTGGGAAAAGGGGGAGCAGGCATGTGGAGGGCAGGTGCCACCCCTCCCACCACAGGGGGCTCAGCCCACGACCATTTAGCCATCCTACCGGGACAGATCCTGGGGAAACACTCCCAGGGGGCTCAACCCCCAGCAAGGGACACAGCTCCGGGGCACCGCAGCGCTGGCAAAGCCGGGGGGGAGCTCAGGGCCCCTCGGCTTTGCTCGCTCAGGCTGTCGCCAGCCCGGTGCCACCTCTGTCCCACCCTCCGCAAAGGGAGGAGGGGGCTGGCAGCGGCAGAGCGCGGTGGCAGAGGCGGCAAGGCGGGAGTGCGGGAGGCAGAGCCCGGGCTCGGCCGGCTGGCGAGAGGTAGGGAGCCCCAACCCCCGCGGCAAAGCCACTGCCGGTCACCTCAAGGGGCGAGACGGACCCCCCGGCTGCAGAGCTGCTGCCCTCAGCCTGGGGAAAGGGCTGGAAATGGCTGGGGATGCAAAGTTCGGGATGGGCGTGAGGTCAGGCATCCCTTCCCAGTCGCGTTGCTCTGTCTCTCCCAGGGAAGGGAGAGGGGGAAAGTCCTGTGGATGCAGCTCCGCTGTTTAACAGCGAGGGTGACGGGGAGCAGCAGCACTCACAGCCCGATGGATGGAACCCGACCATCCGGGTGTTTGGTACTGTCCAGCATTACCTCCTCCTGCAAGTGACTGGGAAGACTTAGTACATTGGGAAAAGTTGGGGAGCTTCAGGAAAAGTGTTGCTAAGCAAGATAGGGAGGGGAATGAGAGCTGCTTTTCATGGGAGCTGTGTCGCAGGCAGTGCCTGAAAACAGCCTTTTCTTTGCAGGAGTTTGAGGAAAGGGAGGGAGAGCATATGGAAAAACTCCTGCCAAACTGGGCAGCTGGGCCAGGCCAGGGAGCAGTGCCTGGTGCTGGGCAGAATAACCCTCTCTGCTGCTCATCCATGACAATAATTTTTTCTTCTTCCTTTCCACCTTTCTCAGGGGCATTTTACCTTTTGGAATTTCTCTTTTTTCCCTCTGATCCTCATCTGCTTTGTGGCCAGTGCTGGGTCCCAAGTGCTCATGGGGATGTGTCATGTTTGGAGCTGATCAGGCAGGGATGTCCCTTCTGGGGGGCATTTCCAGGATGGGCAAATGTCTTATTAACCCACCAGGACGAAGAATACGGGGCCTGGGTGGGCCAGTGATGCTGGGAAGGGGCAACGCTATGAAAGCCTTCCCTGAACGCCCAGCTCTGCCAGCTGAGCTGGCTGTGAGGAGAGGCTGGATGGGAAGCCAGAGGAGAACAGGGCATGGCTGAAAAAGCCTGGGAAAACACCAGTGTGATCCCTCCTGATGGGTTTCTATGGAACACTGTCAAGTGAATTTAAAAGACAAACTCTGCAGCCATGACCAAGGGAGCAAAAACAGCCTGAAGGAATTGTCCACGCCTCCTGGCTGGCTCTTAAGGAACAATACAAGGTCACCAAGCTGAACACATGCAGTCAGTAAATGCCAGCATTAAGGTAGCCGTGGAAACCTTGATTCAGGCTGCCTTTGGTGTGGGATCACTGCAGCCCTGCCTGCTGTTTTTCGTGCCTGGACAGCACAGAGGAGTTTGTCCATGGAGCAGGGGGTCCTTGGGATTGCTGCTCTGCTCCCAGAGCTGAGGGGAAGGGACAGAGCTAGTTAAGGATGAAAAAATACTTTGGGGGTGAAGAGAGGTAAAAACCTCTCTTTGGAGGAGGTGACAAGAGCCGCAGTCCCCGGGACTGCCTGCAGTACACACAGGGATTCACCCTCTCAAACACTGATCCATTCATTTTTGCATTTCCCATTTTCCAGGCACAGACCTGGCTCTGACCCATGGAAACAGCACCATCTTCCCAAAGACCCCCAAGCTATGAGCAGGTTAATACACCCTTCGTGATTAAAACCACGTCACTGATGTCTTCTCTCCACTTTTTGGAAGGGTTTATGGTCAATGTTTGGCTGCTGCCTTACACACACCTGAGTGACTTTGGGATGGTGGCTGCAAGAGCAGACCCAGAGACCCTGGCAGTCCCTGCAGCCCTGCCTTTCCCCTCCCAAGATCTTAGTTTTAAATTGGCTCAATCCAAATCCAAGTTTACCAGGAGATTGCCCAGCCACAGACCAGTTACACAGCTCTCCCACATCTCTGCAGGAAAGTCAGCATAATAAAGCTTTACCTCCAGCATACAGGCTGGAGCACCAAGGGCACTGCAGAGGGCTGGCACAAACAGGATTTCCCCAGCCCTCATCTCCTCATCTCCATCTGGAGAGATACCAGCCTCTGGCACAGCCTGACTGGGGCTGGGGGGGTACACGTGAGCAAAAAATGGGTGCAAACTGCTCCTGGGAGGATCTGACCCAGCAGTGAAAGGAGAGGACAATCTCCACCAGGCGTTAGGTAAGAGCTGTCACTGCTGACACTTTGGGAAGCTGGTTTGCATCACTTGTGACATGTCTGAGCCTGAAAGCAGGTCAGCAAAACGCCTGATGTGAGGATTTTTGGCACAAGCAGGGTGAGGGTGTTACACTTCACCCCTGCAAAATAATAAAGACAGTGCTTGTACAATACCACAGCTTGATGGGGACTTTTCAGGGCACAGGAACCACCAACTATCCAATTTCTTTGGGGGAATAATCACAAAACTCCCAAATGACAGCCAATTCAACAAACCCACATTTCTGGGGAATAGAGAAGAACCAAACCTCAGCAGTTTGGTGGGAGGATTTTGATCTTTCTGTAGTATATGGATATTTATCTCTTCCAGAAAATCTTCATGCAATGTGTGTGTGCTCCCTAAAGGTGTTCTCCCAGGGGTTACAGTACCACATGTAAATAGTGGTAGATTTCTTTGCCAGGTGGTTTTGCACTTCAGTTCAGGGTGATACTCTGCAGGTGTAAAGTATCCTCCTGGCAAAGCAGATGGACACCTCCTGTCCCCCTGTGTCACTGTAAACATGGCTGGGAGAATCCTGGACATCAAGGCATGACAAGAATCCATCAAATTAACCAGGGGGTGGCTGTCTGTCCAGCTTCCACGTGGTAATCACCTGTGCCCCTTCTCTGTATCACCTTGCACTGCAGGGAAGATGAGCACAGAGGACGCTGGCAACGGGACCTCTCCCACCCTGCCTCTCCTCGGGCTTCTGGTTTCCACCACGGAGCCGGTCCCACCCAGTGCTGCACCCCCTGAGGTGACAGACTGGCTGCCCGTCATCGTCGGGCTCACCTGCATCCTCCTAGTCCTGGCCACCTTCCTCACCTTTGTCACCCTCTACAAGCCAGCGGCGCTGGGCCGGGCGCTCTCCAGCCCCCAGGAGTGCCTGCCCCACCACCCCGTGGACACCAGCGAGCCCCAGCTGAGGCTCTGGAAGCGTCTGGACTCCCTGAGGTGCTCCATCAGCAGCTTCAGGAGGAGCCGGCTGGTGTCCCAGAGCCAGCTTCCCTGTCCCAGAAGCTTCTCCACCAGCCAGGACTGGGACATCGTGGAGTCCACCAAAATGTGATCTTGCCCTGCTACTCTTTGCCAAGCTTTTGGCTCAGTTCCCTTCTCAAGCATCCCTTGGTATCCTGGGCAATGCGGCAGAGACCCTTTGAGCAAGTCACTTCCAGGCAGTGGCTCTGTGAGGAGACAGGAGGTTTTGCAATGTCAGGCTCCCAAATGCTCTCCAGGTGACGGCCTCCTGACAGGGAAGGTGGAGGCATCCAAACTACACCCAGGCGCAGCCACCACCAGGCAGTCCAAAAAAATCCTGCTGTTTTATTTCTTATTGAAAACATTGTGCAAGTTGTGCTCCACCTGAACAAACAGCCTGCAATGGAGCAGGAGCAACCTGGCTACCTAAAGAGAGGCATCCCAGGGCAACCCTGTTCCACAAAAAGCAATCCTCAGCGGAGATTTCCCCACGAGCTGTGCTCCGGAGAAGTTGGAGGGAGGCTTGTGCCCCCACGTGCTGCCCAGTCCCTGTCACCCCCCTCCCCACACAGTCAGCTGTGCGTTGCTGTGGTCCATGCATCCGCATTCAAGCTCTCTGGCCCGGGTCTGCCTGGTTTTGGGAGAAAGGGATGGAGAAACATTCAGAAACTCTCTTGCTGCCCTGGGGATGTGGGAACGCATTTGAAGGGAGAGACCTTCTGTACAAATGGTTCACACTGAAGCTGTAAATAAAACTAAAGCCAGGTGATGGCTCATTTCTGTTTCTCTTTGATGTTGTTCTGTGCAAAACCAACTTCCTCCAAATACCTCCTCTCCTTTGCCACGGACTTCCAAGGGCATCCCCCTCTTTTGGGAAGTGGGTTCTAAGAAAAGGCGCTTTGATGCCAGTCAGACTCAAACTCCCTCCATTCCTTTGATTTGCCAAATCGGCTCAGTTTTAGGAGTCCCATGTAAGGACACACCTCCGTCCTGGGATTGCAGCTGATGCCTGATCCCAGAGACATCACGTACGCCGTGCCTGATCCCAGAGACATCGTGTACACCGTGCCACGGCACAGCAGGTGATGGATGAGGAACTACAGGATTCCTTGGGGACTGGCTGCCCCAGCAGACACAGGGCTCCCAGCAAACCTTTGCTGCAGGAGGCAAAAGGCTCCTTTCTTCTCTGCCGTGACTCATCCTGCCTGCTACAGCCAGGGACAAAGCTGCCCCTTTCCCTGTGCCCGGAGAGGTATTGAAGGCAGGAGGAGCCTTCCCAGGGCCCTCTGCAAAGAGCCTTTGGTGCCCGCTCCAGAAGAGCCCTGGGTTTGAAGGGATGCTGGAAGGCCCCAGAGCCCGTGTGAATGCCCACATTCATTCGGTGCTCACTGAGCCATTCAGCTCTGCCCACTGCTCCCTCAAAGAGGAACAAAAATGAAAGCAAAGTCCAAATGCTTTTCTCCCTCTCTGAGGCCCCCCCCCCTCCACCCTCCAAGCATCTCTTTGCAGGCACTCTTCTCCCTCCCTACGGAGATCTCTGTTTGGGAGGAGGGAGAAAGCAGGGATGTAGCCAAAGTGGCCTCACCAGCACAGGGTTTGGCTCTTCTCCTCTCACCCCCTGCAGAAATGGGTGAACTTCTTAATTTTTCCCTGTTCTTTGCTGCCTTCTCCGTGGCACTCACAGCCTAGACTAGCAGAGGAGTGGATGAGCAAGAACACATCTCTCCCTGCCCCGGGGGAACAGGCCACTGATGGAGAGACAATCTCTGCCCTGGGCTTCCAGCAGCTCAGGGTCAGGGCACAGTTAGTGGGGGACTCCCATCTCCCACCCCAGGGTCCCAGGGGAAGAACCACGTGCCTGCACTATGCTGCTGGCAGCCGGGATGTCCTCAGGGACACTGACTTCATAGCTGCTCTGCAGGAAGATGGGTCTGTTGTCGTTGACATCCAGGACAGTGACATACACGGTGGCAGTCCCGGTGCGCCGGTTCCCGGTGGGGCCGTTGTCTGCAGGGAGAGAAAGGCGAGGGAGGGAGGTTCAGTCACCTCCTCCTTGCACAGGTGGTGCTCAGCCTGTGGCTGCTGAAATAACAGGATCAAGATTTCTAAACTAAAACACCTCATCTTTTTACAGCTTTCAAATCCCACACTGAACCATGGGTTTCTTAGGGTTTTTTTCTTCTTTCCTATTCTGAAAGAAAAAGAAAAAGCCAAACCACCCCAAGCTCTCCCATGGAGCCCCATGAGGCTGGAAATGCAACTGGTCATCAGAGAGGATTTGCAATTCCATATACCAAGTGAAGGGACTGCTGGAGGCCAGGGATTTAGGAGGTGAAGACAGTCTGATGAGTTTTCTGTAGCTGCAGCTCGGGTCACAGTCAAACAGCACCAGGATGGGTTGATGTTCAGTAGACAAGGACATGGCAGCACAGCTCTTGGATTTGCCAGGAAGGATGAGGCGCTGGGAACCATGGATTGGGTTTGGATTTTTCAACATGCCTGTTTTGCAGGGAGCGCTAAACGCACCCAGCTGGAGCCCGTGGGATCTGAGAAAACACAGGCAGTGTGATCCCCATCGGAGGGGCAGAACAGACCCTGTCCCCCTTGGGATCCTGTGTGCCCACGCAGTGCAGCACTCCTGCTGCAGCCCCTGTGGCACCTGCAATGCTGTGCCCCCAACATTTCTGTCCAGGGCACTTATTTCTCCTTTCAAAAGGGACATCCAAGTCATCTGTGAATGGGCACATCATTATAAAGCTCTGGGGATGACAGCCAAGCTGGGTTTGGCACACGGGCCCTCTGCCCGTGCCAGGTGGTTCAGGGTTAATCAGCAACCCCAGAGCCAAGGGCTGGCATGGTGTGAGGAGAACGATGCTGTGGCACTGGCATTTTTGGGTGGAGGGCTGCCCTGAACAGCGTGGAGCCTCTCAGGAACAGGGGGCCTTGCCTTCCCCAGGTGAAAGGGAGAGCCCTGGGGCTGGGCAAACTTGAGAGGTGAATATCCCATCTGCAAATGCCATGACAGAACCAGGACATATTAAATCACATGGGATGTGTAATGTTAGCACCAAGCACAGGCTGTGGTTTGTAGATCTTTGTGTTCTTTGTGTACCTTGGAGGTTGCTGTCCCTCTGACATGCCTGCAAGGGTGCTCAACACATGCACGGCCACCACATGTGGCTGTGTGGCAGTGGTCCCATGGGACACCAGGGAAATCCTTACCGATGGCCTCCAGGATCAGCGTGTAGGACGCCACGGTCTCCCTGTCCAGACTCACAACTGTCCTGACCACCCCGTCCCTGAAGCCGACGCTGAATTTGCCATCTTGGTTCCCACCTGCAGGAAAGGACAAATAGAATAGAAACTTGGAATGGTTTGTGTTGGGAGGGACCTTAAAAGTCATCTTGTTCCAACAGCTTGCCATGGGCAGGGGACATCTTCTACTAGATCAGGTTGCTCCAAGCCCTGTCTAACCTGACCTTTAACACCTCCAGGGATGAAGCATCCACAACCTCCCTGGGCAGCCTGTTCCACCCTTTCAGTGAAGAAATTTTTCCCAATATCTACTCTGAACCTTCCCTGGTGCAACTTGACACCATTTCCTTGGATTTTGCAGCCTGGCCACGGCATCAGCCCAGCTGTGCAAGGATGGTTTTGTGTCTTGTCCTGGGCAGAGCACCTTCCCTCTGCCTCACAGCACAGGAAAAATCCAATGGCCATAGGAAAAGCCGAATCTTGTTAGAGCCAGACCAATGCTTTGGAACCAAACTGGGGTACCACGAGAGTTGTGGTACCTGTGGGACAACACACCCCGTTTCACATGCGGAGAGGTCAGAGGGACCGTGACATGAAACGCCAGGCTGCTATTGTGGGAAAAATGACTCTCTGGTGACACTTCTGTTTTTACCCCCTTCCTGAGGGCTCAATGTGCAGTTTGCAAGTCAAACAGTGGCCAGGGGATTCCCCAGCCTCCTGCTGCAGGTGCTGCAGCTGCGGAGCGAGCTGGGCACTGCCCAGGCAGCATCGCTGCCCACCCAACCCCACCTGCCCATGGGGCTACAAAAGTGCCCCAAAATTCAATTTATGGCTTCCAACCATAAACACTTGTGAATGCCACCCCAGCCCTTGCTCCCTAGCTGTGTTCTGCCCACCCTCATGCTTTTCTAGGGATGCTGGGGGTCAGCGGAGTGGTCAGCGTGGCGGGGAGCCAAGCGGGGTTGTTCAGCAGAGGGCGATGCCAGACAAGGTTTGGAGGGGCTGGGAAAGGCAGCGCTGAAGTGCAGAACACCCTGGCCATGGTCTGGGGCAGCCTGTGCCTTCCTGCACCCAGAGCTCCCGTTCTGCATGGGGCTCACACCTGTGATGAAGTAGCTGAGCTCAGCGTTCAGCCCGACGTCGGCATCCGTGCAGTTGAGTCGGACCACTTTGAAATCCCGGGCCACGTTCTCGGGCAGGGACACGTTGTAGACGGCTGGGAAGAAGGTGGGGTTCTCGTCATTCACGTCCAGAACTGAAAAGGGGGAGCAGAGCTGAGTGTCCTGCCTGGGCTGTCCCTCCTCCAGATGTCAGGCTGATTCTGCTGGGCTCCCAAACCTCCTGCCTGCTGCTTTCGGCATCCCAGAGAATGCTCTGCCTGACTCTCCCTGCCATTTGTGCAGTGGGGGTGCCTGCAGAGTGGCTGTAGGCTGTATTTGGTTGCCTCTGATACAGACAGATCACACTCCTCACAGCCAAAAAAACATTACATCACTGAAATTCAAGTTACTATTTTCACCAAGCCTGTTTCCATCCCCATTCAAAGGAAAATCTGGGGCTTAAATATAAGCTCAGTATTTTCTTGGGCATGAAGAGAGAGCTCTGAAGGTACAGGACCAGGAACTTCTTTTCCAAACTCAGGCCTGAGGACAATCCAGAGTCAGTTTATTTTCAGATGACACTTACCCTTTTTCAGCACTAGACTTGCATGAAGCCAGTAAATAGCAAGGCATTAAATTAAAGACAGGCCACGCAATAAAGCTCCAGCTCTGAACCGGGATTGCGTGGGCTGTCCAGGCACGCAGCTGATGAGAATCACAAGCTGAAGCAAAAGAAAAAGCAACACTGGGGATGGGGGAATGGAGAAAAAACAATAGAGAATTTGGGGGTCCTGCCAGAAACACCATGTTTTCCCCATCTCTGCAGTGTGTTGATAGCAGACACAAAGCCCGTGGGGATGGGAGCCATCCCTATGTCCTGTTGTAGACAAAGCCAGACAGGATCCAGCTTTTGGGCCTCAGTGTGTCTCTTAGAGAAACTGCATTTCCTCCAGTGAGGTGTCCTTGTCACCGAGGGACCGGAGGGGTCTTGGTGCACCCACCTTTGACAGTGAGGGTGCTGGTGGAGCTCTTGGCGGGCGCGCCGGCATCGCTGGCCACCACCCGCAGGTAGTACTCGGGGATCCTCTCCCTGTCCAGCACGGCCGTGGAGGTGACCAGCCCGCTGGTGCCGTTGATGAGGAAATCCATGCGGGGCATCCCCACCTGCATGCGGTAGGACACCTGCCCGTTGGGGCCCTCGTCCAGGTCGATGGCCACTACCTGGTGGGGAGAGCACCCTGATCATCTCCTGGCAATGGAAGTCACCTAAACCCCGAGTGCCTTTGTCCCCAGGGATGCTGGGATGAAACGGCCTCTGAGGATCCTCCCTGCCGGGAGTGAGCCCATGGAGTAAAGATGCACAACCACTCCTGCATCCCCCCAGTTCCTTTGCTCGAGGATGGCAAAGAGAAGGAGATGGAGAGGATGGAGAGGATGGAGAAGATGGAGAAGATGGAGAGGAGGGAGAGGATGCATGGCTAGCCCACTTCGCTGGAAGGGCGTCAGCGACAGCAGCAGCTCCCAGTGTGAGGAATGGCAGCAACGGGACACACTCACCTGGAAGACAGAGGAGCCCACGGGAAGGCCCTCAGCAATCTCAGCAACAAAGGGCAGGTTCTGGAAAGTGGGGTCATTGTCATTCAGGTCCAGCAGGTTGACAAAAACTGTGGCACTGCTGGTGGCTCTCAGGGGTGGCCTCCCACCTGCGGAGGCCAGGAATGGGGTCTCAAGGTTAACACTTGAGGTGCTTCCACCCCTTTCTCCCAAAAAGGAGCCCTCACCCCCTAGGCAGACAGTAGTGCAGGATGGGGTGATGGCCCTGATTTGTCACAGACGATCTGCCATGGATGGACAATTAGACAGAATCCTAGAATGGTGTGGGTTGGAAGGGACCTCACAGATAAACTAATCCCAGCCCTCTGCCATGGGCAGGGACACCTTCCACTAGACCAGGTTTCTCAGGGCCCCCTCCAACCTGGCCTGGGACACTTTCAGGGATGGGGCAGACACAGCTTTTCTGGGCAACTTGTTCCACCACCTTCTGAGTAAAGAATTTCCTCCCAACATCTAACCTCAATCTCTCCTCTTCTGGTTTAAACCCATTCCCCTTTGTCCTACCACTATCTGAAAATAAAAAATTATCTTCATATATCTACCTTTTTTCCTAAGAAAAATTTCCCTAGTGTACTATTTCCAGAGAAAAACCCATCAGCTCTGCTTCCCTCACCTGCTCAATTGATTTTCTGGGATGTCAATGGAGCAAGGCTGAGGGGAGGGAGAGTTCCTGCCTCCCAGGCTTCTTGTCAGGGCTGCTACATGAATGACTGCGCTCATGTTTTGAGAGGTTTCTGGTTTGTTTTAGCAGCAGGTTTAAAGCTACTCCCATATTTTAACGTCAGAAACATGGTGAAAACAGGAGAAAACAAAATAGAAGGGACTTCATCCTAAAGGCAAAATGAGGCTGGGGAAGTGAAAACCATCAGCGTGGGATGGAAGCTTACAGTCGGTGACAGACACCACGATCCTGCGCATGAGCTGGGCCTCCTGGGCGTTGGGATTCTCCCGGTCCAGCAGCACGCCCGAGGTGCGGATCTTGCCCGTGGTGCTGTTGAGGCTGTAGAACTTGTTGGGGGGCCGGATGCTGTACACCACCGTGCCGTTCTCCCCCAGGTCCGGGTCAACAGCCACCACCTGCCATGGGGGAACAGCACAGAATTACAGCAGAGTGCTGGGAATTTACTCCTGTGGGGAGTCCCTGCGGAGATACGCCGGTGTCAAGCTTGGCCTCCCTGCACCAGCAGCAGCAAGGAGTTCTTCCTCCATCCAGCCCTGTATTTTCATGATATTTGCAGGGATTTTGCACCCTTGACCCTCTGCTGTGGTGTTAAATCTCCCCAAAATTGGCCTGTGAGCACAGGAGGTAATGGCATGACAAGACACAAACACGCAGCAATCAAACTGAATTTTCCTCCTTTTGAATAAAACCAGCTAAAAAACAAAGAGCCTTCAGAAAAATAAAATAAATGGGACAAAGAGGCCTGCTGAAGAACTTGTGCTGCCACATCGGGAATGCTGGGAATAACTCCTTGGTGGAGTTCTCCTCCACGCCAGATATTTTGTGCTTTATTGTTCTCCCTGTGACGTTTTTAATTATAGGGGACATTTACATTAAAAAACACCCAATTTCATTGCCCTCATAACTTCCCCAGCTCCCGCTGCTTGTCCCGCAGCTGAATTTACATCGGATCGGTGACAAAATAATTATTTTCCCAGCAACTAATTGGGATGTCAAAGGCAAGATGACTTCAAGCTGGCACTGAGCAGCAGGGCTGAAAGAGATAAAACCACTGTGCTCTGGCTTGGGCAGCACTGCCAGACCCTTCTCCCCCTGCAAAAATCTCCCTTTTTTTTGCAGCCTTCCTCCTTATATGATTTTGTGGATTCTCTTCACTTTTCCCTCATTTATTTTCCATTTTGTTCCCGTCATTTTTCTCTCGGCGTGATGGAATAGAAGCCTCCCCCTCTCCTTCTCTTTTATTTCGCCAGAGGGACTTGAAAGGCTGTAAATCAAAGTCTTTCAGAGAGGTCCTTGAAGGAGGTCGCAGGCGAGGCTAAGAAAATGAGGATTTGGCCAAAATCCACACAATTTGGAGAGGAAAAAAAATATCCCAGCAGGGAGAAGAAACACAGGGGATGGTCAGCAGCAGGGAGGCTCAGGAGTAAGCTTTTAAATGGAATTCTGCAAGATGGTGATGGACTGGAGGTGACACAGGTGACACCAGTTAGGAGGTGACACCCCTGCTCCAGCCAGTTCTTAGTACAACCATCACCTTGCCTCACGCATACCGTGGTCACGTCCGAGTTGGGGGGGGTCATTTCCACCAGGTTAATGAAGTATGGCTCATCCTTCCAGGTGGGATAGTTGTCATTGATGTCCAGCAGTGTGATGTTCACCTGTGAGGGAGGAAGCAAGCAAAGCTGCTTCAGGAGCTACAGCTTCCTGAGGCGTGGAATTTCCCCTGGATGTACCCAACACGTGTTTCAGGCCGTGCTGGAGTCACCATCCCTGAGGGGATTTAAAAGATGTGTAGTTGTGGCACCTGGGGACATGTGTTAGTGCTAGGTTTGGCAGAGCTGAGGGAATGGCTGGACCTGATCATCTTAGAGACCTTTTCCAACCTAAAGAAGCCCAGGGTTTTGTGATTCTGTGTTCACGCTCAGGAGAGAAACCTTGCAAAAATTCAACATCCTGCAACTTCACAGCCAAGGCTCCTTGGCAGAGCTGAACTGGGTTTTGTTCCTGTGTATTTATCACAGTTAAGGACAACTACACCACACAAGGTGTGTCTTCAAGCAGTTCCTTCACTGGAAGGGGGATGAAAATCAGTGGGGGAGGGGACGCAGTGGGAATGTGGCAGGAAAGGAAGGAAAAATCTGAGTGACTGGTAAAAAGCAACAGAAAAAAAGAATAAATGAGAAATCAGGAGAGAGTAAGGTAACGGGGGTGGGAGGGCGAAGACAAGGGGTGAGGATGCTGCCCTGTAGTGTTACCTGCCTTCATTTCCAGTGTGACAAATGGCATCTCGGTGACAGCAGTGGGCCTGTGGGATGCATTCTGCTGCCTGGGAGTCTCTCACCTCCCCACAGCACTCGTTTCACCCCAGCCTGCGGGGCTACCAAGGTGTCTGAGGGAAAGGGCTGAGTTCCAGGGGAGCCCCCAGCACCCGCCATCCCTAAGCAGGGTGTCCCCGTGGAGCTTTCCCTGGGATCTCCCTGCTCCGAGCCTCTGTGTCCCGCTGTCGCACAGGGCTGAGCTGCTGGTGCCACCCCGTGGTCGAAGAGGCCAGCCTGGACACCACAGTCCCCAGGGACAAGCCAAGGCACCACGGCTGTCCCTGAGGAAGGTTGCTGACCCACCCCTACTCTGAGCAGCCCAGGTGCTTTACATCACCTGGGGACCTTGCAAGGCCCCTGCATGGATGTTTATTCCCGATCAAAAACGATTATTTGGAGTGCCAGATGTGCATCCCAGCAGACGAACTTACTCAGCTGCCCTCATCTCACTGAGTTTTAATATTCTTTAACTTTTTAGTAATCAGAAGGCATTTTTCCCCCCTTGTTTTGCCTTTTAACAAGGCTATTAGGAGAACATAATCCCATCTGGAGCCCCAGAGGAGATCTCAGCATTCCACATGCCATGCTGGTGCCTGGCCAAGGCCATCACATGTCTCTGGGAGGCTCCATAGGAGCTTCCAGTCTGCTACCACGGACCTCCTGATGGCCCTTGGCAGGAGAGACAATTATTTTAGAGATACTCCTCAGCACAACCACAAATTTTTCTGCATTGCCCTGTGTTATCTGGGACATCTCTCCTGCAACCCAACCAAGCATCCCAGGAGCAGGAGAATCCAAATGGTATGAAATGTCCAAAGAAATGTGATGCCATGAATGGTGAGAGAGAGAATCATGGAATAGTTAAGGTTGGAAAAGACCTTTAAGATCATCAAGTCCATGGCTTTGGCCAAGATCCTTGGCTTTGGACCTCTTGATACTCCCAAAGAGTTTTACAAATGCTTTGCCAATAGTGGGGCTGCCTGAGGCCTGCAAAGGGCAAGGCAAAGCACGAGGCTTTAACCCGCAGCTGTACCAGAACCTTCCCAGGAGTACAGGCATTCCAGATGGGCTGGAAACCCCAGACCCAGGCAGCACGTGAATAGAGTAGGGAGTAACTAAGGTACCAGCAGGCTCTCCAAGGAAGGCCCTTCTCAAGAGGAACAAAGGGAGCCGAACAAAGGGAGCCGTTCTGCAGGTGAAATACGACACATTACCACATCCACAAGCTCTGGAAAGTCAAGTGGCTCCTGTGTGACTGGTTTTCCAGGAAAGCAAGCTGATTTCAAGGTCTACACCGCCTTGAAATTGTTGCTCCTTGTGAACAGCAGCGGGGGCAGCGCAGAGGGCAGGGACCATTGTGTGCTCTTCATACAGGGAAGATGGAACACTGCAGCTCTCCACAGCCCCGGCCTCAGCTGGGCACCAGTGGCTCAAGGAGATGGAAATTCTTCCCACACTCACCATAGCAATGCCTGTCTTCTGATGGTGCCCCACGCCTCCATCCACTGCACGAACGATGAGGATGTACTCAGATTTGGCCTCCCGGTCCAGCAAAGACGTTGTTGTAATTTCTCCTGCAGCCACAGGAGATGACAAGGTTAAAAAAGAAACACTTAAAACCAAGGTCAGGGTAGTCCACAAATGAGCCGGTTTTTTTATCCAAATAGATGGACCTTGGCAGCTCCTTAACTAACAGGAACCTTCATGGCCAAGCCTTTCCTTAGGCTCAGGAGCTGAGTTTCCATGGATGCCTCTGCTGAAGCTCTCAGGGTGACTGAGCACGTGGTGGTGGCTGAAATCTGGTGAACCCCTTAAATTGTGGGTCTCCTAAGCAGGCTGACTGGAGGAGACGAGGGAAGGGTGGGGGTGAAAGAGGGAACTGAAAGGAAAAGGGCAGAGCACGTCCAGAGGCTCACCTGAGCGAGCATTGATCCGAAAATGTGAGGAGCCTTCCAGGGAGTAGATGATCGACTCCTGCCCATACTCCCTGGACCGGTCCATGTCCGTGGCATTGAGAAACAGCACTGTGGCTCCTTAGGGAAGGCAGAAGTGACAACTGGGATGAGCCAGAACTGCCCTGTGCCCCCACACTGCTCCTGCGGGTCACCCAGCCAAGGGGTCCCTTCTCCTGCACGTGCACAGCGAAGCCAAACCCCCAGACCCCACAGCTATGAGACTTCACCAGGCTTTACTGCCCCAAAAAGGGATCACCCACCCCATTCTGGCTCTAAAATACCCAGGGCCCTCCCGGGAGCCCAGAGAAGGAGCAGGGGTGTGCCCTGTACCTGCCATAATGTCCTCCATGACAGTTATCATGTAGGAGGGCTTGCTGAACGTGGGGGGATTGTCGTTTTCATCCTGAAGCAAAGAGAAAGTCAAGAGGCTGGTTGGGAAAAAGGCAAAATGGTCAAGCAGCTGCAAAAGTCTGGTATGGGGATGCTCCTGGGCGACTGCATCTCAAGGTGTGACCAGTTTATGGTGCCAGCGAGGGGAAGGTGGCCTTGGGGGGAGGTGAGGGGGGCTGAGCACAGGGTTTCACTGCAGAGGCAGCTGAGGATGAGGTGAGATGACTGTCAGTGACTGCTGAGCCCTGCACTGGGGATGGTACCGACTACCCCACCATCTCATCACCCAGCACAGGGCTGAGGAACCACTACCACTGACAGAAAAGCATCTTCTGAGCTGCTCCTGACTCTACCACAAGCCTGGGAAGCCTCAGGCACCACATGAAGCACCACAGCACTGTGCACAGACCTCCTCCTCCCTCCCCACAATACAGGGGTGGCTTAGTGTTCCAGGTCATCCTGGCCACGAGGCCATGAGGCAAATTGGACCAGCCAGGGGAGCTGCCGAGCTTTGGATGCCTTCCTTCCAGAGGAGGAATGATATGGGTGTTTGCAGAGAGGGCAGCCACAGCATCTTAGGGGGGAAGCTGGTTTGCATCCTGATGTTCTCCCTCCAAGCCTGTATCTGCCAGTGACTACGGCCATCCTGGAGAAACCAGGCAGGAACAATTGCTTGAAACATCCCTCAAAACAGATTTTGGACTGGTTTAAAGCTCCCCCCAGGGGGCTTTAAATGCTGTTTAAACACTGTTAAGAATCTGACTTAAATGAACCAAACCCAACTGCCTATGGAGGGAAGGACGGAGCTGCCAGGACATCAAAGCACCATTATGAACCTTGCCATTTCCCTGGGGCTGCTCTGGAGACATTTTCTACCTGGAGACCACTGATGGACCTGCAGCCTCAGCTGCTCCTGCTGCCCCCGAACTTGAGATTTGAAGCCATTCCACGTGCCAACAGTGCCCATCATGCTGCAATTAAATTGCCAGCCCCTGCTTTCCTTTCTGGAAGCAGGTGGTCTTTAATCAGCCTTTGCATCACTCAGCTTTCCCAGCGCCTCCTCTGAGGGTAATGAGGAAATTGTTGCCTGTCCCGGTGATGTCCTTACCATCCCTCCTCCTCCTCCTCCAAGGGATGGGTGAGGGTCATCCAGGGCAAACCCAGAAGGCCTGGGCAGGTTAAGGGCAATGGAGAGGTTGAGCGTGCATCCACGTGCAGCTGGATGGGGCTGAGCTGTGCCGTGCTCCAGCTGGGTGGACACGAGCCAGAGCAGATGCTGTGTCGTGTCATTAATGTTCCTGAGATCATCAGGCCATGCTCAGCAAGGCCACGGACTGGCAAGCCTGGTCCCAAGGACCCAGGGTTTGCTTCTGGCTGGCTCTCCATCTGGCCAGAGCTGGACTGCACCTGCCTTCTACTTGAGAAGGACATTTCCCACTTCAGCAATAGGAGCTCCAAAGCTCCCCAAGGCACCTGCAGCGATGCCAGACACAACCCAGCACTCTTCCACAAAAGTGGTTATCCACCTAACCAGCTAAAACCAGCTTCCTGTGTTCTCCTGACCCTCAGCCTTCCTCCCTACAACCTCACCCTCAGGCAGCCATTGTATCATAGAATCTTAGAATGGATTGGGTTGGAAAGGACCTTAAAGCTCACCTTGTTCCAACTCCCTGCCATGTGCAGGGACACCTTCCACTATCCCGGGTTGCTCCAAGCCCCGTCCAACCTGGCCCTGGACACTTTCAGGGATAGGGCAGCCACAGTTCCTCTGAGCAGCCTGTGCCAGGGCCTCATCACCCTCACAGGGAAGAATTTCTTCCTAATATCCGACCTACACCTCCTCTCTCCTCCAGTCTGAAGCTGATTCCCCTTGTCCTAACGCTCCCTGCCATCTCCAAGGATGCTGAGAGTGGCAGACGCTCACACTAAGCACACAACCCCTCTCCTCCAGGCACAGGCATGCCACGAGTCGCCGGCTCATCGCTCTGAGCAGGGCGTCAGCGGCAGGGAGTGAGGCAGAAACTTATTAGTGGTGCTATTTCCTGGGATGCTGGCGCGGCGTGCACTATTAGTTCTGACTCGGCGACTCCCTCTACAAAAGCGTATTGTCCCCTAATGGGAAATCTACAAGGCGAGTTTGACTTCTTTATTAAAAACCAACAACCAAAGGATGAAAAAAAATTACCTCCCTCCACACTCGCTCTGGTTCTGCCTTCTCACAGCTCTTGTTCCTTAAGTGCCGTCACAAAACACTTCCCCCTCATTTTCTTCCTAGTTTTTGGCTTTTATTTCTTTTCTTTTTCCAGCTGAGAGAAATTCCCTTTGGTTGAGAGTGGGAAAAGTGACAGCTACTTAAACCCTGCCAGCATACAGACCCAACATGGGGAGATGACCCACTGAAGTGTGGTCTAGAAAAAGAGGTGTTTATGCTGTCGAAAGCACAGTGTGGGAAGGATGTATTTAACCACCACTAACTCCCTGGGCACTGCCCTGTTCCCCCTCTCTCAAGCACAGTGAGGGATCTGAAGGAGAGACGTGCTCATGGGACTTCATTACCATCTTACAGCATCGTTGGCTTTATCTCCTTCACCTTCCCAGACTGATGCTGCCACCAGCCCGGCATAGATCCCACAGCTGCGAGACTGACGTGTTATCAACCAAACTGTCTCCATCACTGATACCTCCCTCCAGACATCCTCAAACCACAATGTGCCTCAAAGTGACACACTGATCTGATCTTCCTGAGGAACGCTGTGATGCTTTGCGTCTCCCAGCAGGAACCCCTCCTCCCCAGGGAATTCCACACCGCTCCTGCTCCGCTCCTCACCCCGTGGTTAGCTGTGGCATGAGACATGTATGACACATGTATAAGACACATGCAATCCACACATCCACATTCACGGCGTGGGATACTTCTGCTGGGCTATTGGTGAATTAATAGCACTGCTATGGAGCAGCTGCAGGGAAACCACGAGAGGAATGTCAGGCACTGTACTTACAAACACCTCGATGGTGACGGGGACAGTGCTGTTGAGTGGCGGGCTGCCGGCGTCCTTGGCCATCACCGTCAGGTAGATGACCCCGTTGGCCACCTGCTCGTAGTCCAGAGGGTGGTTCACGCTGATCACTGGAAGGATGCACAGCGCGGGGGTCAGGGGAGCACTCATGCACTGAGCAGGATGCGGGCACGCTCAGGGGTGGCCCTGTGGTGCCAGGACCAGCACTTACCTCCGTACCCCTCCGACACCGTGATGTCAAAGTAGTCACGGAAGGCAGATGCCTGCACAATGCTGTAGGAGATCTGGTTGTTTGGAGGGGAGTCCTCATCAGATGCCTAGGGTGTGAGCAGAGGGAATACGTGGGCATGGGAGCTGTGCCAGGGAGAGAGCTGAGGGGATGGGAGCTGCAGGCTGGGCCCAGGGAGACTGGAAAAGTGATAGAGGGAGGTATGCCCATCAGGGGCCCCGAGGGGGTCTATACACCAGCCTCCTCTCACCTGCTGCTCTTACGCAAGAAGGAAATTGGCTGTTGGGACCTGCTTTGGAAGTTGGTTGTTAAACCCATCACAGGCACTGATCATTTTAAACGGACAGAGGGAGGTTTAGACTGGGTATTAGGTAAAATTCTCCCCTGTGAGGGTGGTGAGGCCCTGGCACAGGTTGCCCAGAGAAACTGTGGCTGTCCCATCCCTGGAAGTGTCCAAGGCCAGGCTGGACGGGGCTTGGAGATACCTGGTCTTGTGGAAGATGTTCCTGGCCATGGCAGGGGTTGGGACTGGCTGAGCTCTAAGGTCCCTTGCAACCCAAACCATTCTGTGATTCTAACCCACTCCTGTCTCCCTGCTGCACATCCCAAGCAGAGGAGCCACTCCAAGCCCTCACCCGGAGCCGGACCACCTGGGTGACGGAGGGCTCGTTCTCCCGCAGGGCCCCCAGGTAGGCTTCCTTCTGGAAGGTGGGGACATTGTCATTGACGTCGAGGACATTGATCCTGACACGCCCCGTCGTCTCCTCCCCGCCACCATCCCGGGCGATGACGGTCAGGGTGTAGCGCTGCGTGGTCTCAAAGTCCAGCCGAGCTGTTAGGAGGATCACACCCGTGTCCTTGTCAAGGGAGAAACTGAGGGGACAGCAAAGGAAGGACAAAAAGCCTTGGTGACCACACACTGGAGATGGAGAGACAGCAGCCTGACAGTGTGAGGTTCATTACTTTTTTCTGAGGGATATTAGGTCCCAGAACACCTTCAGGAGCTTGACACAGCTGAGCAGTGAGAAATCCTCAGTGCTGCTCCACAGGCAGAGAAAATGGGTGCAGAGGCCCCCAGATCTGTTCTGCTGGGCAGCCCATGTATATTCTCCAACTTTTCACCACAGGTGCTGCTCCAGGGCTGACAACTCACCGTGAAACCATTTACTGGTCTCAAGCAATGCTGGCGCCTGCAGGTCTCAACTTAGCAAAGCAAGTAAACATGCTGAGCATCAGGCACGTGCTGAACACACCCCTCTGGGAGACAGCACAGACAGGGGTTCATAGGGCATCTCACAGGTAGGACATAACCAGCGCTTTTAATCGCCCTGTGACTGCCCAGTGAGGTTAGAAGGGGATTTTGGAGGATCAGACTCCTGCCAGTCAGTCACACTCACCGGTCAGGGTCATCGCTGAAGAAATAACTGACTTTCCCATATGAGCCCACATCATTGTCAGTTGCCTGGAAAACATAAAAGCTAATTAATAAAAGAAGGTATTCATGGAAATGCTGCATTGAACACACCACTGCAGACCTTGTGTGGTGCAATTATTCCCCAAGAGCCGCAGGGCTGGGGCTGTTTGCACTCCCCTGCTCATCGCTGACTCCCAGCCTGCTCTAGCTAACAGCCCTCCACCAACATTCCTCAGCATCGCTCCCAAAACCCTTGGCACTGGGAAACATTATGCCTACTTACTTTTCCTGACACATTAAGCTAACCTGGGAAGCACACCTGAAATAAAAATCTCCACGGATAATTCCTGTTCCCATGATGGCAGAAAGCTGGGACTCCGCAGCCACAGCTCGAACCCTCCCCTGTGCATTCTAGAGCTGAGCTACTTTGGCACGGCCTGGTTTTTGGTAGCGGCGGGGCACAGAGGTGGATTCTGTGAGAAGCTGCTGGGAGCTTCCACCATGTCCGGCAGAGCCAGGCCCTGATGGCTCTGAAGGTGGACAGGCTGCTGGCCAGAACTGGGCCAGTGAGAGAGGGTGGTAATGCCTCTGTGATAACAGATTAAAGACTTGACTTCTCTCTCTTCTCTCTTTTCTGAGAAGAAAACCTTGGGTGATGAACTGACCAAATCCCCCAATGCCCCTGTTCCGCTGCGCTGTCAGTGGGAAGGAGGGAGAGGTTGCGGGAAGAAAAGGTGGTTTTTTAAGGGCTTATTTTACTTCTCATTATCCTCCTCTGATTTTGTTAGTAATAAATTCACTTTGTACTTGTAAATTGAGCCTGTTTTGCCTTTGGAGTGTTCTCTCCCAGTCCTTAACTCATGAGCCCTTTGTTAAATTCTTTTTCCTCTTCTTTGCCCAGCTGTAGCCGGGGAGAGCGAGCGAGGGGCTGTCGTGGGTGCCTGGTGTTCGGCCAGTGTCAAACCACGACGTGAGTAGAGGAATAAAAACCTACTGCACTTCAGAACGGCCCTTCAGACTAAAATACAGATCTGGAAAAGCAAGGTAAGCGATTTCAATCTTGCTTTCCACAAGGACAGCCCTTCTGGGGGTGCAATCTGCTGCATTCCTGCGGATGGAGTGGCTCAGGATGCTGCGGGATGCACCTACTCCACCAGCAGCTGCCAAAGCTGGGGCAGGCTGGTCATGCCTAAATGACCAGCACCTTCTGGGGAAGGTGTTCACAACTCACTGTGTCAGCTCTGGATGAGCAAGGCAAGATTTATTTGTATTTTAAAGTCTTTGCTCTAATGAATATATAAAATATGCATCAGTGGCGGCAGGAAAAAGGAGCAGAAAATTTTATTTTTAGGTGAGGAAAGTGGAATGCAATCCCCAAAATATCCTTTTTCTCCCCCAGTATATTTTCGAAATTGAGTCCTGTCTGGATTACTTAGAGACCAACAGGTCTGTGAAGGAGCAGGGTCAAAGACACATTTTATGTCCAGAAACTGGGAAAAGGCTGTATTTTAGGAGTGGCATGGAACACAGCCTGTTCCTGAAATCTTCCTGATTTATTGATGGCCTTGATTACCCTTGACAGCAGAGTAGGAGCTTGAGCACAGCTTTACCCCCACGTGCTGCTCACCTGCCACACCACGGGGTGACAGAGAGCAAAAGGCATGAAAACCACACAGGATTATTTAAGTTTTCCTCCCCAGACATTTTCCCAGCCTGAGCAGTGAACTCCTGCTCCTTGACACCAGCCGAAGGGTGCTCTGGTGGATCCAGCCTTCCAGATCTACTGATTTTGCTGATTTTCCTCTCCACTGCTACGATGCGATTTCCTTTCCGTGGGCAGTGGAATTACACTCGGTAAAATGGAACAAACCTGTGGAAATCTGCCTGGGGAGACTGCCAGAGAGCGAGCAGCACCCACTCCTGGGGGACAATGCCCTCTGGGGTACATCTTCCCCCTCAGAGGACATCCATGGAGGTGCTCCATCGCAGGCAGAGCCTGGCAACTTTTCTGTATGGAAACACCTGGAGAGAAAGGGGGTCAACCCACCATCTGCCCACCCCAGCCAATTCATACTGGGGTTAATCCCCCATCCTAACACCTGCCACCAGCTCCTTTTTGGGTCCTCTCTTCCCAAAATCCTTGAGTGCTTTGAGCACCCTCAACACTGCCAGCCCTCAACCTCCAGCCAGGATTTTTCCTATCCCTTACTTCTGTGCCCACAACTGCTGTGAATCCCTTGGTCCCATTAATTCCTAAGTGGCTGGTGTGAGAGCAGAGCCCAGAAAAGCATTTTCCATGCACCTGGATGGGCTGGTGATGAGATAATGATTTACAGGGGGTCTGACAGTACCAGAAAGCACGGGCAAAACGAATTCCCTTCATTTGGCCCCATACAATTGCACTCGTAAGTGCTTATTGCAGTGACAGACAACACTGGGAAAGTGTAATTTTCTTCTGACGAGAAAAAAAAAGATAGGGAAGGAGGAAGGTTAAAAGAAGGTTAGGGAGGAGGGAATGGGAGCCCTGGGGAGAGGGGAGCCAGGAGGGCAGCTGGACCACAAGCTGTGATGACATCAAAAGTGCCAGTGAGGCAAAAAGCCCCTCTCCAAGGAGCCAGGAGGACAGGCAGCCTGACTCTGCCCCATCCACCACCTCGCCAGCCGGGCTAGTTAATGCCCCTGATGTACACCAGGGGAGGTGGAAGGTGAGGCTGGCTGGATGGCTTTCCTGGCAGCTGAACATCATGGAGATAATGATGGGCAATGGAGCAGGTTAGTTGAGCGTGACAGAGAACATGCAAAAAAAGCCAAACCGTGCACGCTCAGCATATTTAATTTGGGATCTTCGCCTGTTTCTGCATTACCAAGCTTTTTCCCCTCTAAGGGTAAAAAGGATGCTCAGCTGCTCAAACCCCTGGGGAGGCGACACACTCCCTTTGCAGAGCGACGCCGAGGGCTCCCAAGGAGCACATGCCTGCAGAACACCCCAAATCCCACCCAGCTGTCAGCAGTCCCTGGGTACCAGCTGTTTTCCTGTGGCTTTTCCCCATCACTGACCGGTTTTTCCCCCCAGCATGCAAGCATCCATTCCCACAGCTCGGGGAGGAAAGGCATCTGGCTAGAAGTTTCTCGGGGTTCCACCTGGAGAAGCAATCAAATGGCTTTTATGCCTCTCCTCTCCTGCCTGGAATATTAAAGCAGGATTTGCCCACTGGAGCCTGCAAAAGGGCAGGATGAAAACGCAGGTCCACATCTGTACTTTTATGAGCTGTCACCAGCGCAGACCATTTCTAAAAAATCCCACATTTGTGCAGCTAAACTCTGGGAGAGTGGCAAGAAGAGGAAGCCTGGATAACCCAAAGGATTAATTTACTGCGCTGCAGCACGGCGTGGGCACCCACCACATGAATCACAAAAAATACCCACGGCCGGCTCTCTGTCCATCTGCATCCCCCAAGCACAAATATTTGGGATGTCTCCTTTTGTCCCACCAAGGGCCACCACATCCACCCTTCCCCACCTGCGGGCCGGCAGAGCCGGAGACAAAAGCGAGGAGCTGGCGAGCGTTCTGCTCTCGTGGGCAAATCTGCAGGAAAGGGCATGTCGTCCAATTTGTTCGGGAAACAATAGCAATGTTTGACATGTCATCAGGATTGATGGAGCAGAAATTTACATGGGAGAATTCAGCTTTAAACAGCTCCATGGAGCTTCACCCGGTAATGGTTTAGACATTCATCATCCGCCAGACCCACTCAACGACTCCTTAAACTGCCGGAGATTAACTCTACTCACAGCAGCTTCAGGGAGCACGGCGGGAGGAGTCGGCAAGGGCTTAAAGAACCAAGAAGAGCCCGTCGAGGTGGCTCAGATCCCCCATGGAGCCCCTGGGATGGCAGTCCTCCCCCCAAAGCTGTCAGACAGGGATGAACAGCTGGAAGTTGGTTGCAGGGGTGAGCAGAGAGCACTGGAATGATGATCAGGGCTGCCATGTCCTGCCTGGCTGAAGAGCAAAACCCTTCCCATCTTTTCCTCAGCTGGGAGCGGGTCCCAGCTCTGTTTGTTCTCCTTCGCCCTCTTTGTTTTCCCTCCCTTACATGCACAAAGGAGGAAATAAAAATTGATGGGGAACAAATTGCTTTGGCCAGGAGTCCTCTGCTTAAAAGAGTCGTGGCAGGAAAGCAATTACAGGACGTCAAAAAGCTGTCAGGGTACCAGAGTGACCGGGCAGAGCCTCATCCCTGCCTGCTCCTCTGGCTTGCTCCCGCAAGATGCCTGGGGCTTGGGAAAGCAAACAGAAGGAGGATTCCCATATGCTTGCTAGCTTTTTCCCGGTATTCTAGGAAAGTGAGGCAGATACAGTTGCTGCTTGGGGCTGACTGGGCAGCCACGGGCTACTCAGACTGTGGTACAAAAATTCCATGGTGGGGAGCCATGCCCTGGCATCCCACCGATTTTCGGAGCCACCAAAACCTGCATGTGTTAACTAGGCAGCCATGCAAACACCCCTTCCTCAAGGCAACCTTCAGGTCCCAGGGGAATGGCAGCGAACTGCTGGTAGCCACTGGGATTTGATCTGTGATTTGGGGCAGACAAATGTGAAGGGCCAAGGATTCCATGAGACGCAATCACCGGGCTGCGAAAGTGCAATGCAAAACCAATGGCAAACCTACTTAAAGTTATTATGGAATGAGTTCAGTCGGAAAACAGCTCTTTTGTCGGCATTGCCGGTCCCGGGCGCATTCTTTCCCAGGCTTGGAAGGAGGCTGCCCGGCGGGAGGCGGCAATCAGGGGCGAGCAGAGCCGGGGGCTGCCCGGCGCCGCAGCCCGGCCGCTCCCGTGATTAGCTGCCAGAGAGGGAGGCGGCAGCGCGAATCAGGGCAGTGCCGGGCTCCAAATCCTGCCCTGAGCCAGGGAGCTCCATCGGCGCTAATGACCCTAGAAGGCTGCGCTGAACCTGGCTGGGGGGGGGGGAAAGAGTCAATCAACCCCCCTGGGAATGGCAGAGCTTTTCCCCACCTCTTCTGCCAGCCACCGGGGAAAACAGGAGCCTCCCTGATTGTGTTTTATAACAGCAGCGCCTGCAACACCAGCTCCACTCAGGCAAGGTTAACACTTGCCTGGGCAGCCACGATTTAGCGGGCAGTGATTTACTGTAGCCAGGCTGTTGGAATGGCTGGAGACGAGGCTTCAAAACACCAGGTGACAGAAGACGGGCCCAAAAGTGAGAAAAGCAGGCTTTACCAGCATGGGTTTTCACTGGTGACACCCAAGACCATTTAAATGCCCACCTCCGTGGGTTTTACTGGAGCTGGGTGCAAGTCCCCCACTAATGAACTGCATTGATTCCATATTCTCCTGTTGTCCACCTAAACGGCAAGTGGCACACCTGAGCAATTAAATAACCCCACGATTGCCTGGCTTGACATCTCAATCACTTCCCTGTTGGGTCTCTGATGAATTTTACAGCCCAGCAAAATGGAAGAAATTAGGGTCAAAGTCTGGTGGAAGAAATATAAATCCTCAACGATCTCTGAAGTGTTCACAAGAGGACTGGGAAGCCAGCCATGCCACCCACCATCTGCAACTCCACTTCACCCAGGTGAGAGGCCCGGCAGGCAGAGGGGGCATAAAAACAAAGGAGGAGGGATGAGCTGAACAGATCCTTGCTAGGAGATGGACATGAACATGTTGCATCCCAGCCTGGAGAAAGGGAATGGCACAGCCCAACTGATTTGCACATCTACTGGCTCCCAAATACCCAGTTCAGGTAAATTACCCTCCCCTTCACACCCCAAGGTCAGCCTGTCAGCAGCACCAGGGGCAGCTCAAGGTCATCTGTCCAGGGGTGACATGGTCACAGTGTCACTCAGCCAACAGCACCCGCTGGGTGCTGATTCCCATGGGAGCCTTTTGCTGGAGGAAACACAGCCTTGGATGCTTTGGGAGAGACGTGGGGGCTGAGGGCAGCTTTGAAAACAGATTAAAATCCCAGGAGCGCTGGCTGTATTGGAACTTTGCGGGTGTAAAAGCATGAGGAGTCTGGGAGAGGATGTATCAAGGTGAAGACAGCGATAGCCCTAAAGGAACTGCTGAGAAGGAAGTGTGAGGCCAGGGTGTTCACATGGCAAAAAGCATCACCTTGGAAAGATTCTCCCTTGAACTCGCAGCCACATCCCAAATCACCAGGCAAAGCCAGCAGCAAAGGAAAACCACCCAGCCCTGTCTCCTGCTGGGAACACTGGGAGGCATGGGGGGGAATCTTGCTGCCTGGCTTGTGCTTTGCAGGATGCAATTTGGACAGGAGCAGGTCTGCATTTGCTCCCTGATTTTCTTTCCCATCTCATGGGCTGAACTGTTGAGTTTTTTCCTTTTTTTGGTTGGGCAGGGGGAAGGGGCCAGGCTGTGATTTTGTTTTACTTTCCCGCCTCTGTGCTCTCGCTGTGCATTTTTCCTGACAGCTCCATCAGGACAGGGAGCGGCTGCACAAGCTGCAGTAAGTGTCTCTCTCTCTCTCCACAGCGCTTGGGCTGTCATGATTCCCATTCCGCCCCATTTCGGTCTCACGGATTGATATTTAGATTAAAGAGATAAACACAGCCAAAGAGCACTGGGCCCTGACAGAAAGACGAGGACTTCAGATCTGTCCATCACGCCTGCTAACTCCCTCCTCCCCTTCCCTTTATTTACAGAGCTGGCTTGATAAGAATATTTAACGGGAACAAGGAGTGCAAGCATATTTTTATACTTGTAAAAACCCAAGGAGCACACAGGAAGAAGCCAAGCCATTCATGCTTAACTTTCCAGGCAATTTGGAATCGTCTGCTTTGATTATTTAACTCTTTACTGTTTCGTGTGTTTGCAGTTTTCCTCTCCTCTTGCAGATAAAGGATTCAATTTTCTTTTAAGCGGCAGGGAAATTGGAAGAGATTTTGTTCTGTTTAAGCACAGCTGGAGACAGAGCACTGGGCGGGGGGGTTGAGAACAACAACATCAATTAAGATGCTGACAGGGATGGAGAGCTGTGTGGGCCATGGGTGGGGAGAAGGGCTGGAAAAAGGGACAAAATCCAGGCTTGGAGGACATCAGAAACGTCCAACTGAGAACTCTCCAGCCTCCATGAGCTGCTGCTGAGCCATGGTTTCATATTCCCACCAGTGCCCCCTGAATGCCCTCCTGCTTTCTTAGATCCTCTCCCCATGTCTGAGCCTCTGCAACACCCAGCTTGCCCCAGACATTTGGCTGGCAGTTCCCAGTTACCACCACCCCGTCCATTTCTCCTCTGCAGCAAGGACTTTCCAAGACATCTTCCATTCACTTAAAGCAGAAGGAAAGGACGGGGCTGGCCTGGGAGTCCTCCCAGTGTTTCCCCATCCTGTACTTCCCTAACCCATTCGAGAAGGTAAAGGAGGTGCGAGTTACTCCTGAAGTAGGTGTGGGCGGGTGACTCCCTGCAGAGCAGGACACAAACTTAACCCCCTGAGCAAAATGTAGAGGGATTAATCAGCTGAAAAAGGTTGAGAAGCCCTGTGCCGTCCTCCTGGTAGCACCAGGGAAAGCTGTCCTGCCGACCACCATGAGATGATGGGCTGCACCATTCTCTGGTCCTAATGCTGGGAGAGCACCCCAGGTGCCACCAAAGGGATGGGAGACAGTTTATCCCACACTGATTCCCCATGGAAGATCCCTAGATGCCTTTTTATCCATCCATTGATTTGCAAGGTATTTCCCCACCTCACTCCCTGCCCTCAGTGGCTGTGTACTTATTCCATGCAACCTTCCCAAAATCGGGAGCAGTGTAGGTTTTCCCTTGAGGCTGGCCCACACAGTCACCATCACCATCTGAGAGAGAAACACAGCTCAGGCTGAGTCCCTCACCCACCAGCATCTCAGAGCTGCAGCCTCTGCTACTGCCTTTGATCTTCGACTGCTCCTGCCCCTCTGCATTCATTTCTTCTCCAAGAAAAAGGGGAAAGAAAAGCTTTGGAGATCACCAAGAAACAACAGACAGAGGCAGCTCCACAGATGCTGGGGGATAGCAAGTGCCCTCAGCCAAAGGGATGGCGGGGTGTAGGGTGGCGTGAGTGCTGAAAGCAACCAGAGGAACCCCAAAAGGCTTGCAAAGCCTCATCCCACCCACATCAGGACTTGGAGTTGGACAAACCCAGAGGGATGCAACTCTCTAGGCATCCCACAGTTGCTCTGGGATGGCTGCAAAGCAGCATGATGGGATGTGGGAGCGCCTGATGGGATGCAGGAGCCGTGGCAGTGGAATTGCATCCGTGCCAAACTCAAAGGCTGATGGCTGATTGGGAAGGTGATTTGCATCCTAAGTAGCTGTTTATTGATGTCTGCAACTCTCCTTGCCAGGGTGGGAAAAGTACATTATTACTTTCTTGTTGACTGGCTTTTACAGCTGGCTGGAAAGAAGGGGAAAGAAAATCAGGTCGGGATCGATTCTCCCATCCCCAACACGAGGCCAAAGAGAGATCGAAGCAGCAGAAGAAAACTGACAGCTGGGTGGTAAAGGAGAGGAACTTTGCCAACCAAATTAAAGGTTGATTTAATGAGGAGAGTAATGGAAGGTTAATTAGCGTGTTTACTTCATTAGGTTCTTACTAACAAGGCTTCTCCTGAGGAAGTGCAGTGGCAGGGAGAGGGAAGATGAGAATCCAGGTGAATGGATATGTTGGGGACGATGTTCGGGGAGGGAACAACCTATGGAGGGCAGGAGAAAGGGACTGCGCAGCAACGTGAACCCATATGTATATAGATATTGAATACACACACATACATAAGAATACACAGGCTAATGCATTTTCCAAAAAGACAGGGAGACCATCTCTTCACCTCCTCCATCAAATAATCTGAAAATTTTAATCCAGATTTCATTAAAAAGCAGGGAAAATAGTGGGGTTTTTTACAGACAAGACTTACTCAGAGATTCAGGTTATCAAGCCCCAAGGGAACACGGTGCTTATTTTACCTGCCTTGCCACCTATCACAAGATACAGAAAATCATTCCTGTGCCAAATTTGATGCCTGTTGGTTGATCCAGGCACCACAGTTTATAATCTGAGGTCTGCTAGAGATGCTCACACCATTCCTGAGGGTCTCCAAAGGATAACTCTGGAAAGCCCACAGCAGCTTGCCCGAAAGTATAATGTACGTGTGTGTGTGTGTGTGTGTATTTAAAGCTCTAAAAAGTCTCCATATCCCATCCCTTTCAGACTTCTTGAGGGTGGTTGTTGTGAGAAGAAACGCAGACCCATATCAGACCAGAGGTGCTTCAGGGTAAGGAGGGCACCAAGGCAAGGCAGAGAGCATAACCTCACAGGGATGTGGGAGAGGGACATCCCACAGAGAGGGAAGTCATTAACTCAGCAAGGATTTGGGATGAATAGTTACACAAACGATCCCAGAGAGGTGTTGAAGTGATTTCCAAAGCATGGCTCATCTGATCCACGCCTGACCTGGCTGGAGTCAGGAAGAGCTGGCAGGAGAGGATCAGGAACAGCAGGGGCTAACGCCTGCTAGGATACACTTGTGTGGGGCTTGAAGGAGGGCAAGTGGGCAATTCATTCCCTGCAAGCCCCTCCATGTCTCCCTGTCTCCATCCCAGCCGTTTTCCAGGGCAGGAGAGCAGGAAGGGGGCAGGCAGCACCCCCCAGCTCGCTGCTGCTTGCCAGCCAGTTGATGGAGCCCACAGCCACTGATCCCAGCCTGTGCAGCCAAGCCAGACCAGGGCAAATAAAGCAAGAGGAGGGATCACGGAGCTAGGATTACTTTCCACACTTCCCTGGAGAACCATTTTTCTCCAGACCCTTCAAGGCAAATCAAATGCATTGTTGTGTTAAAAACAAGTTACTCTTGGTTTGTTTGGGCTTTAATGATTTTGGTTATCGGAGCTTTTCAGGAGGACTTTGCTGTGCAGATCTGTAGTGTACGAGGAGCTTAAGGAGATCTCCCGCCCCTTAATTCCTGCCTCCTGCTGGGTTGTCTTAGGCCCCTTCCCCATTCTCCAGGTCTAGCAAATACATCAGCAACTGGAGCACAGCTCTTGGAGGCCCATGGCAGCTGCTGGCAAAGCAGCAGTGTCCAAAGGCAGGTCTGGAGGGGCACTGTGCTCTCTGCTGTCACACCCTGCAGCTTTGCACTGAGGCAGGAGCCCGAGATGCCACGGGCTCAGCATGACAGGTGTGAACACAGGCTGGCACCTTCCCTGAGCTTCCCAGCCAAGCATCACCCAAGGGACAGGAGGGGATATGGGGCTGAACTCCCTCGTCCTCTCCCTGTTGGAGGGAGCTCACTGGAAGCTGGGCTGGATCTTGGTGACCCCAGAAGCAAGGCCATGTTTATGTAGCATCTTTCACCCAAAAAAAGCTTCCCAGCTGAAAGCTCCATCCTGCTCTCCCCCTGGCCAGGTCACAGAAGAGCTCCTCAGGGGAGCCCCACCAGAGTGAGCCCAGGGGACTGCTTCGGAATCCCCCAGACATGGGAGCGAAAGGAGCAGGGACCTGGGCAACTCTGTCTGATGCCAGACCAGCACCAGTCCCCTTCACAGCCACTGAGCACGGGGCCCTCAGGCTTCCCTTTCCCCTCCTGTCCCAGCTGAGGTACTAAAGGAGGGCTTATGAAGCAGTGACACTACAGCTGCTGGCAATGAGGCAGCCTGGAGCAGGATGGACAGTAACAGGTTTTCCTGCCTCTGGACTCAAGGACCTAAGGATTAGCAGAAGGTGTCTCTGCCCGTGGCAGTGGAATTGGAATGAGATGATCTTTAAGGTGCCTGCCAACCCAAAGCATTCTGTGGCTCTGATCATGGCTACAGCTGGACACAGCCATTCACTCCCCCAGCAGGGTCCTTCCCCAGAGCTTCCTGGCACAGAGCCCCGAGTCCTGTGTCCCGAGCCACAGCAGGCACCACACCTCACCACGCCTGTCCAGGGTCCATCCTTCCAGCCTGCTCCTGCTATTAGGAAAGCCAGCACTCATCAAAAGCCACTGGCCAGCAGGCGGGCAGGACCTGGCAGGGGTGTCAGAGCCCCAGTTAATTCAGGGTGCAGTGTATGTTCTCGCTGCCTCGTTCCTGGAAGGCATGAAGTTATACTGGCTGCCTGCTTGCTCAAGAAGTGTGAAATTCTTTCTCTGACCTTTTCTGTTGTGTTATTAAAAGGCTTCATGGCCAGTTGTTTCAGTAAAAAAATGGTATTTCAATATCTGCTGGTAGCTGGGGCAGAACTGGCCCATCTCTTCAGGCTGAGCTCTGCTCACCTCCCTGCTTTGCTCCAGCCTCACAGAAAGTGTTTGCTGCTGTGTAGGACCTCCAAGCCTTTCCAGTCTGCCTTTTCCTGACACAGCAGACTCTGGGGCAGGGGAAAAATGAAGTTTTCATGGAGAGAGGCCTCTAACAACTGCAGAGCCCTGGACAGGCTGCCTGTTCTTCAGTCATCGCGGACATGCAATGGACACGTAACCCCAAACAGCCACGGTTTATGTGACCTGGAAGCTTTGTCTGGAGTAAGGAGCCTTTCACACTGGTCTCTGCAAAAGCAGGAATCTCTGGCCTGAGGGGATTCTCACATGTATAAACAATCATGGAATCACTAAGGCTGGAAAAAGCCTCTGAGATCATCAAGTCCAAACCCAGCACTGCCAAGCTCACCATGCACCCATGACCCTAAACACCAGATCTACGTGTTTTTTGAACACTTCCAAGGATGGTGTCCCCAGCACTTCTCTGGGCAGCCTGTTCCAAAGCCTGACCACCCTTTCCACCAAAGAAATTTTTCCTGATTTCCAACATAAACCTCCTCTGGCACAACTTGAGGCTGTTTCCTCTTGTCCTGTCACTCTCTGAGAAGAGACCCCGACTCCCACCCTGCTGCCCCCTCCTGTCAGGGAGTTGTGGAGAGCCAGAAGGTCCCCCTGAGCCTCCTTTTCTCCAGGCTGAGACCCCCCAGCTCTCTCAGTTGGTCCTCGTGCTCCAAGAGATGGAGGCAGGAGAGAAGGCTGCCTTTGGGCACTTCGTGGGTTCCCTGTACAGGGCAGGAGCTGTTCCCATGGAGCCTGGACTCTCCAGAGGTTCTTGTGCAAGCAAATGACCACCTGAGTCTAAACAATAAATGCCTTTCAGGGACAGAATTAAACAGACGGATGGATGGGCAGGGAGATGGAGGGAATGCTAAGCAGAGAGCAAACAAAATCTTAGAGGGTGGACAAGGTTGTACCATGCGAGGGAAGCGGCTGAGGTTTGACCACGAATCCACGGATCTGAGCCCACGCATCCCTGGGCAAAGGGAAATAGGCAGGGAGTGGAGAGCAGGCAGCAGCTCCGGGTCCCCGCCGGCTGCCTGCACTTGGGGTTGTTTTACAGTTGATTTATACGTGTAACAGGCAATGTTTCTCTGTCACTGACATTAGGAGCTGAAATGCTGTAGAAACAAACGGCCATTTGTCACCACAAATGAAGTCTACTTGCTCCTTCCTTTTGCCTTTCCTTTTCAGCTGGCCAAGCTGAGGGCAGTGTGGAGAGGGTGGCATTGAGGAGAGCCTTTCCCCTCACCTAAACCCACCCCATCAGGCACAGCCAAGGGGGGATAGCCAGGATGCACTCACTGGAAGATGGGCAAACAGTTCAGGGGCTTTTGGGTTTCTGGGAGCAACTTGTCCTCCCTCCCCAGGACATTGGGCTGGGCAGAAGCTCAGTGACCTCCCCTTGCCTCAGCTCCCGTGGTTTTAGCTGCTTGTCTCCCTGCCAGGAAGGTGCTGCAGGCACTGCTCTGTCCTGCCTGCTGTGCCTGCCCATCTCCAGCAGCAGCTGGCACGAAACCTCCTGCTACCCTTCAGCAACCACTCACCCGGCCCACGCACTCCCCTGTTCATCCCAATCCCACAAGCCACCTGATTTGTTCTTAGCACCCTGAACCCCACTGTCTCTCCAAACCTGCGCTTATTTGTGCAAAGGAGCACAAAAAGAGGGGAGCCAACAAAAGTGCCCTTTCATGAGGACGTCATCCAGCAGCCACCAAAGAAGTGGCCATACCATGTGGCTCGCCAGGCTTTCTCCAAAACCCCGTCCCTAACCCCCATGTGTCAATATCCAGGAAGACTTCTCAAGCAATCAGAAAAGAAGGAAGAAAAGGAAAGGAGGAATTTATTAGCAAGGAAAGCAGGCTTTTCGTCTGCAGCATGTGGGACAGGTGGAGAGACATGGCGCAGACAGGCGGCGACCAGAGTGCTGCAGCTCAAAGGCAAGCGGCCACAGCAGGAGGAGCTGGTACTTTATGAGGGTTGTTAAAAGTTTGGGATCAGCTGGGAGGGCAATTTGGATTTTAGTGCTAATTGCATCCATTCTGATTTATCATAGAAGATTCAACTCCTGGCATTTTGTGTTCACTCTGAAATGCTGGCATAGCTGGAAGTTGGGGAAAGAGGAGACGCAGTAACAATCTCATTGTTTAGTGTCTGACGGCCTGACTAGCTAAACATCTGCTTGAAATATTAATAACTGTCAGATGGGAACAGCTCCGGGGCTCTACACAGTTTCACACCATCTGTTTGTAAAGTAAACACACTTAAGCACAGGCACATACACCCAACTCTTTTGTCCGGGCTTTTATCCTCTGAACGGGCATTCCTGCACGGATGGGAGACCAGGGGCTGTGCCTCGGGAGAGCAGGGGGACAAGGAGGGGACAGGAGGGCAGCTGGAGCAAATTCATTGGAGAGGGAGCCAAACAAACTCATTGATAATGGTATCAAATAATGATAGTGGTAGTAGCACATCCAAAGTGTAGCAGGGGGTTTGGTGCTCCCTGCTGTGATATTCCCCATCCCAAAGGAGCTTTGATGGCTATTCCAATCATACTTCAGCACAGGGTTTTGTTGTGGTTCTTGCTGTGCCCCACACTGGCACCGACATCGCTCTCATGCAGCAGGAGATGTGTCTTCTCCATGAGGATTCCAGCCAACCCACACAGGAGGAAACGAGCCCCATGGAGACGCCCCCTGCTATCACCACCACCTCTGCCTGCCTCTGTTCGGCTCTCAGCCATGCAATACCATGCTTTTCTAAACAGAGCCATTTCCCTCCTTTTCCATCCTTCACCCTTTTAATGGCTTGACCAACCTCCGTTTGGTTGAGGAAGATGATGCTTCCAAAGAGGGCAGTGAGAAAAGCCACACCAGGGGTACTGTGACCACTGGGATCAGTATCTGCAGATGAAATGCAGTGCAGGACTCTGTTTGAATTCCTGGTGTGGTAGGAAACACGTACATATCTCCCAGAGAACAGGAAAGGTCAAGACAACTGCTCCAAAAGCCCATGAGAAGGCTACACTCCACCACCAGCATCTCCTAATGCTCCCTTCCCCAAGGCTACCCCTTGGTGAGAGACACCACAGAGCCAACACATGTGCCAAGGATTCAGGAAAGGGAGCTGGAATGCTCCTACTCACGTGGACCTGGAGGACAGTGGTGCCAACAGTGGTGTTCTCAAAGAGGCTGACGTTGTAGAGGGTCTTGCTGAACACGGGCCGGTTGTCATTCTCGTTGATGAGGCTGATTTTCACCCGTGCAAAGCCGACGTGGTCCGGGACACTCTCATTTGCGAAGAGCTGGGCAAAACGGGAAGGCAAGGGGAGGGCTGGAGACACTGGGAAGCTTGGGGGAGTTACCTGTCCTTCTTTAGTGGGGAAAACAAGGTTCTCCTCAGCTCCCTCACCAGCTGAGCCAGCTCAAGGCAAACCACAACAGTGCTGGAGCAGGAGGATGGGGAGGGTTTTGGCACCTGATAGGTGCTCTTAAAACAAAGTTTTATGCTCTATAAAGCTTTCATGGCCCTGCTCTGCTTACGCTCTTGCAGCTGAGCCTTTGGATGTTGGAAAGAGAAAGTGCAGAGCAAATCTCTTCCCCACCTCCTTCTTTATTATAATTTCTGATTTTTTGGCTGTTTTGTAGTGCTCTGCTGTTTCATAGTGGGGATTATCATAGAATGGCTTGGGTTGGGAGGGACCTTTAAAGGCCAGCTAGTCCAACCCACTGCCACGGGCAGGGACATCCTCCACTAGACCGGGTTGTTCAGAGCCCCCATCCAACTTGACCATGAGTATTTCCAGCAATGGGACATCCACTACCTCTGTGGGTAACCTGTTCCAGCATTTCACCACCCCCATGGAAAAAACCTTCTTCCTTGTACCTAATTTAAATCAGCCATCAAAAGCCATCCCCCCATCCTATTGCAACAGGCCCTGCTGAAAAATTTGTCCCCATCTTTCTCCTAGGCCCTCTTCCAGTACTGGACAAGAGAGAGGAAGATGGTTAATGGTCACTCTGAGGCCATGCTGAAAGCCATGGCTGTCCCACAGAGCCCAGGGGTGCAGCCTTACCGAAAATTCATAGCGAGGAATAGTCTCGAAGTCCAGCGGCACTGCCACACGGACACGGATATCCGCCTTCCCCTGGATGGAGGTCGGCGAGATGATGAAGTGGTTGGAGTTGTTGCCCACCAGGTAAACCTCAAAAACGCTGTTGGGTCCCTGGGAAGGGAAAGAGCAAGGTTGGTGTTCTATACAAAATCCATGTGCACATGAGAGGAGTGGGAATGACCCTGCAGAGCACACAGAGGGGAAGTCCCTTTTGCTTGTTGAAGGTTCACACTCCACACAGGGTATTCAGGCACTGGGATTTCACTGCCTCAGGCTGGGGGCACAGCGTCGGTGTCTCTCCCATGCAGAAGGCTCTTTCCAGTAAGGCAGTTCAAACTGGGAACTGGAAGAACTCCTCCTCTCCCGAAGGCTGGCAAAGCAGCAAGGCCACCAACATACCAGGAACTTTCATCTGAGCGTGGCTCCCTTCCCAGAGCACGGCCCAGCAGAGCACATGAAAAGCAGGCTCAGAAACTGCCAGAGATGAATTTCCAATTTTCCCTGAATGACCTCCCTCCTATCAGAAAAAGTGGCCAATTAAATGCACGAAGGGGCACTAATAGCAAAAGCTGCCTAAGTGTGACCGCTGAGAGAGGGTGACATGAGCAGAATCTCTGCCTTGCGCTTCTCCTCGCACACCTCCATGCAGTCCATGGAGCTGAGGGGACACTGAGCATCTCCCAATGGAACTGCACAGCAGGAGCAAGCCCCAAGGGCACCCACAGAACCACACAAGGGCACCCAGTGCCTCAGGAGCCCAGCAGCGCACTGCTGGTGGATGGTGGGAGCATCTCAGGGTAGGCTGGCACCTTCCACGAGCTGTTTTAGTGCCAAACTAGGAAGTGAGGGATGCTCCCAACACCCCAGACACACCCCTGGGAGGGAGGGAGCAGAGCGAGCATACAGAGAATGGCAGAGGGAAGCATTACTTCCCAAGCTGTTTTGTACCCTATCCTCAGGATGTCGATTTACAGAAATGCCCATTTTCCACCAGTGACAAAAAGCTGCTTCATTGAGGAATTTCTGCCCGTCTCTGCTGCCCAGCCCTTGGGATCTCTTCCAGGGCCTGTGCCCTCCCTGCAGTACACGAAAGCACCTTTTGTGGCAGCGAGATGCGAGGGATTTTCTTAGAAATCGGAGAAGAGTTTGTTGGAGGCATGAGATAAAAGTTGAAACATCAAAAGAAATCCAAGTATTTGCAGGAAGAGAGCTGGGTGGATTAATTCCCCTCTAGCTGGGGAAGGAGATCAGCTCCAGATACCCACTGTCCCTAATTAGCAGCCCCTCAAGTGCCTCAGTCTCCCCACGTGAGGTCTGGAGAAGGGGGATACAGCTGCCTCTCGGGAGGGCTGCTGCGAGTTGCCATTTATATATTTATTCAGCTATTTATTTTTTTGCCTCAGCCCCCATGCTGCTTTCCTTGCTCCTGGTTCCCGGGGCTTGCGAGCCCCCTGCGGATGCCTGAAAGCAAATCTGAATATTCAAATTGTTATCAGCTGCCCAGCAGAAGGGCCTGGCTAAGCCCAGCTCACAGCAAGGACCCCCCACTCCAGAGGAAGCCACAGGGAGCTGCTTACATTTCCCTCACCCCTTCCTACCTGCTCTTGCCACCCAGAGCAAACAATGGATTTGAAATGTGATTGGGAAGAGGAAAAACAAGCGCTGCATCCCCGGGCTCTCAAAGGTCCTGGTGTGCAGCGATCACAGCCAAGCATCATCTCCTTGCAGTGCCAAGGATGAGGATGAGGATGTTATCAGTGACCTGCTTTATGTGCTCATTCCCCTCTCCATCCCCTGACCTCCCAGCTCCTGCATGGCTCGAGTTTTTCCCCACCACTGCAAACAAACCGAATCCTTTGCCTTCCTTTAGAGCCACAAATTAAGGAGCAGCCCGCCAAAGCTCAGCAACCCTACAATAATAAACCTGTCTCCTTCTGAAACAAACTGACCCATAAAAAACAGGTTTTGGAGGGAAGTTTGCTATTGCCCAACGCCGGGATGCAGCCACACATTTTCCAGCTCCTCTCATCCCATGCCAGCACTCAGGGCTCGCCCTCGCTGTGGCTCGAGGCTGCTGCCTGCTGCCTCCTTCCTGGCAATCAAATCTCCCAGCCAGTGCCGCAACCGATGGAAATTTCGTGTCAATTCAGCTACAAGACAACTGGAGCTGCAGTTGGGCATAATTACGGCTTTGTTCTCCATGTGCGGATTCCTCGGAGTGTGTAATCGGAGCCGCGCCACGGCCCCGCTGCCACATCACCCTCACACCCATACCTCGCTTCCAAAAAAGCCACCACTGGCTGATCGCGCCGCATTTCTGGACAATTTGTGACAGGCCTGTTTGCCAGCCCCATGTGCCTGATACCCCTCTGAAATTCCAAGGGGAGAACCCTGGGCACAGGTGGGACTGGCAGGCAAGGGCAGAAGCTCAGGTGTGAGATGCCAGCAGGTGGGCACAGGTGTCACTCCAGAGGTCTGAAGCTTCAGGTGGGACCCACTCATGCACCTGCTGTGAATCATGCCCAAAAAATCTGCTCTCCCAGCTTGCAATCCACACTCACTTGGCAGAGTTCACCAAGAATCAGGAAACTCCTTCTCCCATCAGGAGGCTGGGGCAGCCACATCAGCTGTTTTGGCTGGGACTGAGGGTGGATCACCATTTTTATCGCTGCTTTTTTACCCACTTTCACCTGCTGGCTTCATCCATCACTTCTGCTCCCACCCAGCCCCTTCCTCATAAGAGCACACCCGGAAATGCTTCAGGAATTATTCCACCTTCCAGCAGTCACAGCAAATATTTAGCATCACTTACCAATGGCTACACAAGAAAACAAAGTGAAAAAAAAAAGTATTCCAAATCCCTAGACAAGCAGACAGTCCTTCCTCAACTACACCAGTCCCTGAGGTGCATGGGTAGGTTGATTTCCTGCAATCATTTTCAGCACAAAGTGAACTAGATTTGGAAAAAGCAGCCTGGGAATCCTCGTTTTCGTCCTTTTCACGCTGCCTCAGTACAGGTCTGCTTTTGGGTCCCTCAGTGCAATTTGCTTTTCCAAAATGGAGAGCCCTGCCTTCCTGAAGCACAAAATCCAGTGCAACTCCAGCTTTCCTCCCAGTCACTTTCTAGGCCTGGGCTATTACCTACAACAAGCTACAGAGGATTTAATATTCCACATTCTGGGAAGTCTACGAAGAAAGGAAAGAGCTGAGAGTTCAGGAGTGGAGGTGAAGGAAGGGGGAAGAAGAAGTTGGGGCATTTTTTGAAAGCAATTAGTGCCTTTTTGTAGGGCTTGGATAACTTACACCTGGCTCTAGTGAGTCAGACACAAATAACGCTTAATCCCCTCCTTTGAGAAGACAAGGCATGAAGGGGGTTGTTCCCTACACCCATTTCAAAGCACTTAACTCAGAACAGCCCCTCTGGGTGTTGCCTGCCTCTCCCACTGCCCAGCCAGCTCGGGCTCCCAGCGCCCGCTCCCACCCAGTGCCAATAACCCTTTCGAGGGCTCACTGGGCACCGGCGCTTGGCCCCTGCATCCCTGGGAAACTCTCTGGGCTGCCGGGCAATGCAGGATGCCTGGAGCAAAATGCTCCCCAACCCTTCTGATGCTCCTCCCCACGCTAGCAGCCCTATTCTCCCATCTTTTTGTCCATGCTAAGTGTCAGTCCTTGCCCGTTCCCTCCCTCCTGGAGGAGTTTTCTCCTTCCCCGCTCTCCCCAGGTTATCTGCTGAATTCCACACACGCCTGCACAGACGGGATCAATCCGAGGCTGCCTCGCCTTCAGCTTATCTCTGCTCCAAATGATTGATTTTCCCTCTTTAAGGGTAATTTGCTGGTGAATTCCATGTATTGCAAAAACCCCTGTGAAATCTAATTCAGCCCGACTGGCAGCTGGCACTTTTGGGAGAGAATACTCGCGCGCCGTCAATTCCCCTTTACAGTTTCTTGCCATGTAGATCATATTTATAGTGCTTGTGCCTGTCATATGCATATATATGCCCTGGATGATTCATATATTGCCACCTGCACACGCATGGGCACACAGGATATCCTGGTGGGGGTCGCTGGTGCAGCTCTGTGCAACAAAGAGAACATATTCCCACGGCCGGGATTTTCCTTATTTTAAATTCCCCATTTACCTTCCTCGATATACTTATTTTAGAGAATTGTTTCAAAATGATTTTAAAATGTCAGGCCATCACAGTGGAGCTTCAGACAGCCTCTGCCCTTTTCTTCCTCTTCACTCAACCGCATCGAGGAAAATCAAGTGGAAGCCATGGTGGGAGAGCTGGTTTCCTTGGCATGCCCTGGGAGAGCGGGCTGCTGCTTCCCTTAGCATGCATCCACGGATCTCGCAGCCATAGGAAATGGGGGATGCCCGGAAGGATGCCCTGCCCCTTTTCCTGGATGGCCAAACCCTTGCCTTCTCCCTGTGATCAAGCCACCAGGTATAGAACACCAGCATATCCAAAAAGGACATCCATGCCCCCCAAACCAGCCAGCCCAGGAGCAGAGGAGCCTTCTGAATTATCACCAACCTGTTCCCCAGCTCAACCTGTTCTCAACCTGGGAAACAAACCTTGCTGCAAAGCAGATAAGTCAATGTTTAATCTTCTGCCTCATACACAGGATTTATTCCTCCCTGCTGAACTACCACAATGTGAGTGAGAGGAGAAACGAACCACAGCCTGGGGGTGCCCAGTTGAGTATAGGCTCAGTCTAAATACTGGGAAACTTCAATGGATTTTCATAAACAGCTCTTGAATGGCTTGGGAAAGCTGTTCAAGGGTCTGCTCTCTATCTGGCAGGGAGAGAAACTCAGCTGCACAGCAATTAATGCTTTTCTCTTTCAGTAAATCCTAGAGAATGCAGGAAGGAAAACCAGCACACCTGGTTGAACACCTCTTGGCTGCACCCCAAATCCACGTGTGGGGCCACCTCAGCTCAATCCGGTTGCACCCCTCTTGAGAAGCTGCCCATCCCATCTTGCACCCCCAGCCAGCTCCTCCTGGAGCAAGACCACGGCCACATTTGGGGGGTGGAAGCTGGGGGTTTGCAGGGGCTAGACTCCAAGGAAGGGCTGCTCCTTGGAGACACTCGCTTGGGTACCTTGTTTGAGAGGTTAATGCCAGCCGAGCTGCAGAAAGCCACTTACAACACAGAGGGAAATCCAAGCACAGGCTTTCAGTGTGGTCTTGTGTGCCTCGGAAATGCATTTTTAAGTGCTTTGCTGAATCGTTTAATCTGACTCCTTCCAAAAGCCATCATTTCAGTTTGTGCAAAACACACCAGAAGAAAGAAAGACCAAAAACCCCACAGTTAAAAAAGGCTGTGTGGGCCTGGTTATGAAAAACCTTGTTTAACAGCCTTGGCAGCCCACACGGTGTGTTTTAAAGGCCGCATCCATGTGACAGCCCTTTCCCCAGCTCTACAAAGGCACAATGACAGGAAGGCTCCCCAGAACCACCCAGCCGCACAGGACCCCTGCACGGGGCAAGGTCCATGCGTGGCCTGCTCCATCCCAGCAGGACCTCAACAAGCTGGAGGGCTGAAGGAGCAGTGCCTGAATTTTCTGGAGGGGCCAGAACAAGGCTGGGGTGCTTGGCTTTGGAAAGAAACCAATCTGCCAAGGGACTCTCCCAGGACTTTGTGACATAAGTTGGGAGGCAGGAGACAAACTCAAGCAAAGTGATCTTCCCAAAGACTCCAGTTCTGATTTCCCGTGTCTCAACCCATCTGCTCTCATTTATTTCTCTCTCTGCTTGCCCTGGAGATGTGTATAATTCTCTTCTTGTTTCCCTCTGCCCCTTACACAAATGAGTCGTGTCATCTCCAGCATGAAGCCAGTGCTGCCAGAATAGCTTCTGTCAGCCATGTCCTCAGTCACATCCCTGCCTGAAGACCTCGGTCCTTGCCAAGACATCCCTCCACCCCTGCATCCACGGAGAAATGAGAGAGCCTGGTGCCATCTCAGATACCTCAAATCCAGATGGTTTGTAAAACCCTCACAGCTCTCACGGGGTACTTGAGCATCCAAAATATCACTGTCAGGCAGCTATCTAACCTTTCTGTAGTTTTTTGCTGAAAGTTGGTGGGTCTTCCGAGTTCTAGAAATACTCTGGGAAGCAGTGCTGGCTGCAGGTGCAGTCCTACTTCTATCTCACACACATCTTTTTCACAACCTGGGCATCTTCTCCCCATTTTTTTCCCCCAAAGTGCTACCTTAATGGTTAACCCAGTTGCAAGCATCCATGACAGGAAATAAGCAAGATCCATTGCAGGGTAATGCAGAAAAAAAAGTAACCAATTGCTTATAACTTTCCTCCCTCCAGATATTTCAAGAATCAGCTCTCCTCTGCTTCTTATCAGTGAAAATAATGCCATGGTCAAAGCAATCTGTGTTAATATGATCGTCTCTGAAGACATGTACAGTAAAACTTCTTCAGACTCCCTTAGCATAAGAGATCCTCTCTCAGCAGTTTTAAAAATCTCAGCCAATTCTTTTGGGGAAATCTCAGGAAGTTAAAGAAATACATCAAAAGAACAGCGTCTATTTTTTGCTGGTGTGATGGGGAAGGCAAGGCTATTTTTTATTCTCCCATTTTAAAATTAGCAAGGCTGAAAAGTGAATTCTTGAATGGGAGTCACTTCAGTAAAATGAGCTTTTAACCAGAAATAATGACAGATCCTTCATCCTGGTGGCACAAACAGAAGTGTTACAATGCCCTTCAAGAATGGATCTGCTGACATCTCTCAGAAAGCACGACAGCGGCTCTGTTCAGAAACTATCCTAAGCATCTGTCATATCCCTATCTTCTTTATTAGCAATTGACATTTTCAAGAAAAAACAGTCTCTTTATCTGCTTAATAGCTCATCTGCACCTCTTCAGGCTGAACTCATAACTCCTGGATGGTGACATCATGTCACCAGTAGATTATTAGTTCTGTGTCATAACCACTTCAGATGAAAAAAATGGGATTTCTGGGTGGCTTGACGAGATGGGGTGAACTCCACCCAGGGCTGGGGAACAGCAAATACATCTTCTGAGCCAGAAAAGGCATCTTAAAAGATGCACATTTTAACTGACCCACCAGGATTCTGGGGATCAGGGGAGGATGTTTTGTTTCCTAATACCTGAAGCATCAGGAAAACATCCTGATGATGTTTCGCCATGATGCTGGACAGAACTCTGAGCCACCTGGTCTAATGGAAGGTGTCCCTGCCTGTGGCAGGGGACTTGGAATGAGACGATCTTTCAGGTCCTTTCCAACCCAAACCATTCTATGATGCCATTTGTTCCGACAAATCCTCTCCCCTCATCTCCTGCTCAGCCTGGAGAAGAATGGGAACAGCAGGAGCCTGCAGGCAGAGCCTTTCCCAGGGATTTTGGACAGATCACCATGAGGTGTCAGCACTAGTTTGGAGCAGACACCCGGCGGCGTGGCGGGGCTGGGGGGGCCCAGCACACAGGAGCAGCCAGACGTGAACTGCACAAGTCAAATAATCAGAGTAATTGAAGGCTGGGAGCCCAAGGCTGGAAAACAGGCTGCAATCCCTAACGTGGCACGGATCGGCGCGTGACAAATAGGAGCCCCACTGACACGTGGGAGGAACAAGCCTCCAATGCTCCTGGCTTGTTTGCAGTGATGAACTGGTATCCCAGTCCTCCCCATGCTGATGGGCACCCCGTCCCTGCTCTCTGACAGCAGCAGCACCCGTCCCTCATGGGGCAGAGAGCTTGGGGCTCCTGTCTTCCCTGTCCCCGGCAGGTGCCCTGGGAACCCAGAAGAAAAACTCCTTTGCTAAATCAGACTGGCAAAGCACTGCCCGACAAGAGCCCTTGGAAGCAGGCAGGGATCAGCCTCCCAGACAATCCTATTTTCTGGCTCTCAGAGGCTGTACAATCCTGACTGCATTAGAGCTCGTGCCATGCCTGCACCCTGGGGAGGGAAACAGGACTTGGGGTACAGAGCAAACAGAGCAATGGCAGTGGTAAGAACTGAAAAAGTGGATGTGGGGACAGAACCATGCACTTCATCACAGGCTCCTCGGTGAATTCTCCCCTGCACACCCCAAAAACAAACCAGTGCTACCCCGCAAAGGCGCGACAGGATACCTCACCTCATCCTTGTCCTGCACCTGGATGAAGAGGGGAAGGGCAAAGCCCACCTGGGCCAGCTCCGGGATGGCCACGCTGTACTCAGAGCTGTTGAACTCGGGCGCGTTGTCGTTGACATCGATGACCAGGATGTTGAAGGTGGTGGTGACGCTGGCGTTGGAAGGAGTGCGGTCATCATTCAGCTCTGTCCCCTGCAAGGAGAGAAAACAGGGGAGCTTTTATTTTTCAGAAAGAATAAATGTAAAAGAAAGCGTGCATGGTGCACGGTGTGGTGAGAGACTCTTGCAGCTTTTTCTTCCTCCACTTTGCCATGGAAGCATGCCCAGGTGGCTCTGCCATTGTCCCATTAACACACAGAGATGTTGGCCCAGCTCTTCCATCATCCATGTTTTGGTCCCACAATATTCTCACAAAACTTCCCAGGGGTTTAACATTTTCCTTGGGATGGCTGTGGCCAAGTTCTCACTTGCCTCTATCATGCCATAGGTTGGCAGGATCCGGAGTCACAGAAGAACAAGAAGGAGATTTCTCTGCCACAAGCATTTAAACAAAAAAGTCCCTTGTGAGATGTAGGGAACAGTCCACAAAATAAGGGAAGGTCCAGTGGAGCAAATAGCAGTCCTGCTCTCTCCTCAGCCATCCCTGAGGTGGGACTGGGAGCTGACAGTGAACCCCGTAGTATGTTAAAAAACACAGGGATGGAAAACTAGGGCACCAGAGGAAAAGAAGATTTCGACCTTAAAATAGGTTTGGCAACACGTGTCTAAATACAGAGCTGAGTCATGAGTCCACATCACACCTCTGTCTCAAGAAGGACTTTAATTCTGCCTTCCCAAAAGGAAAGAATGCAGATTTTAATGCCAGAGAAGCAAGACTTGTGGAACAGCCTTTTCAAGCCGAGTCCCTCCTCCTGTCCTTTGGATAATCTTGCTTTGCTGTGGGCATGGAAAAGCAACGCTATCACGACCCACACGGCTCATTGCTATTCACTGCTTCTGCACACAACAGCAGAACAGGCTGATCCCAGTGAGCAGCAATCCAGCTGTATTTTCACTGTGTGCTCCAGGATGAGAGCAGCAGAGAACATTTTGGGTCCCAGGATTGCAGGACACAGAGAGCTGGCATTTGTGGGAGGATGCGAAGTTTGTGGGGAGAGGACATAGAAATCTACCAGATCAACAGAATGCGGTTGGAACTTCATTATGATGCAGGCAGGAAAACGGGCAAGTTTTCAGGCTCACAAACCTTTCCAAGACTAAACAGATATTTTTGTCCCTATTAAAACCAGACAATCCTCCCTCTCTTGATTTTTGAAACTATAAAAGCCTGAATGAAAAGATAACAGGGATGGTGAGGATCTCTTCCTCACACACAAAGCCCCCTGGTATGAACTGTGTCTGGGACCTAGAGGGGTGATGTCTTGTCCCTTTGCCCGCCTCCAAGAAAGCGCCACACTTGCCAAAACAAGAAGGCGACGTGCTGGCTGCCTCCCTCCCAATCAATGACCCTTCCTACCCTGCTGATTTTTCCCCACCCTGACCCAGCAGAATCTATACTTCAAAATGTGTTTCCAACCAGCTGTCCAGCTTAGTATTGATTTTAATTACAGGGCTGTGAGCAGAGCCAGGGAGCCGCTCTCCAGTGGGGCTGGTGGGGCTGGAAAGCCATGCTCCAGTGCCTTTTCTTGACAAGGCAACTTCCAGCATCACTCCCTCCCCGTGCCGGGCAGGCATGGATGATGCCCTGTTACACCACTGCCTGCTGATGAGACAAAATGCCATGTTTATCCAGGGTTTTGGTGGGGAGAAAGAGGGGAAACAGGCAAAAGTAGGCACAATTCAGGTGCCTAAATATGTGTCCAGAGCTATATGCAACCTTGGGGCATCTGCATGCTGCCAGCAGACACAGCCACAGGCAGGACATCAAAAATGCCCTTATACATCCATTTTGAGTGAATCGTGTTTTGGGCCACCAGACAAGAGGGCTGTGTTTAACATCTCAGCCGCCTTGGCCAGCACATCACAGCTCTGGATGCCCAAGAGAACAACACATCCCAGGTTTGCAGTGCTACCTGGAAGGAGCTGCCCCCAGGCAGGATGCCCTCCCTCTCCTGCTCTGTCAACGTGCTTCCCGGCTGGAGGAGGGCTCACCTTCACCGTGAGGACGAATCCAGCACTGTAGAAGGGATTTTCCCGGTCCAGGGGCCCATTCAGGGTTAAGGCTCCGCTGATGTAGTCCAGTGCAAAGATGCTGTTGGTGTTACCTGAGAAAAATAACAGAAATGTGAGCACAAGCAGCTGGCACAGCTGATCCCAAAAAGTGCTGGGGGTAACAGAGGGCGGGGAGCAGGAGGACATGAGCTCCAAGCTGGGCACAGGCTGCACTGGGGTCTAGGAACCTGGCACACCATTCCAATGTGCTTCAAACTGTCACGGCTCTAACACTCCTCTCCTCCTCTCACCTGCCCCGGCTTAGGGCTCAAAATGGGGCTCTCCCTCCACAGCCAAAAGCTGCCAATGCTGGAGGCAACTGAAGAATTTCAAAGGGTTTTAGTTATTAAAATATGCAACAGCAAAGCTGAAAGCAGGACCAAATCCAGCTGCTCCCCTCTGAGTGACGACCTGCATTTGCAGGGTGGGCATGGCCTCTCTCCTAAAATACAGGAGTTAAGGGACATCAGTCCAGGACAATCATGGGGAAGGCACAGACGGACCAAGCTCACAAGGAATTCTCCACATAACAGGCGGTGGTTTAGCTGCGGGGCCTCTTGCCAGAGGGTGCTGAGAGGGATACAAGTCCACATGCATTCAAGGAGAGGCTGCAGAGCTTAAAGAAGAACAAATTCTATCAAGTAATAGAGAAGCCTCACAAAGCTCAGGAATTTCTTAGCTGGATGTGTTTGAAGCCAGTGAAAGTATCAGCAAAGTAGCGTAGGCACTTGCCCTGCTTTTATGCTCTTGCCAGATGTGTTGACCTTATGCAGCTGCCTGGTTTCTCTCTGCTGGAGCCAGATTTGGCCCCTGTGCCTGTGCCTACGTACGAGCAACCAGCCAGGATGCCACAGAGGGCTGGGCTGCCTCCATGGACCATCCCATCCCCAGCTTGAATCCTCCTCTGGAATTAGACACCCAGAGAGGATTAAGACAACACTCGAGTCTCATGGCCAGCAGATACTAAAAGGACAATGTCCTGCTCTGGGCATGCGCTTGTGACAACTCCAGGTGCTGTCCCTGTGAGCCAGACAAAAGCAAGCAGTTGGTGTGTGGAGCCTGGGACACCTGACACCAGCCTGACACAAATCCAGAGCAGGCTGCTGAATTAGTGATGACCAAGGAGGTTACATCCAGGCATATGGTCACCCACACAGCTCCCTTCAGCATCTCAAGGCATGCAGAAACCCCTCATCCAGACCCAGACGGGAGCCAGGAAACCCTGCAGGTACATTCCGGTCATCCCAGTCAAAAAGAAGTAAAAAATAAACCCTGTCTTCTCAATATATCTCAGCATGAATGAAACACACACAGCATTTGTCATTTCCCTGGAAGGGAGCTGCAAGAGAGATCTGCTGCCACAGAAAGTTGTTTCCCATCACTCAGCATCCACCTCGTTTCCTTCCAACCTCTGTCTGATCACAGCTGCACCTTTCTCAGGACGGCCAAAGCCGCCAGGTCTGGTCATCCCCTCCCTTCCACCCCCAGGAGCCACCTGGCCCCTCCTCTCTCTCCCAGAGCCCTAAGTGCCTTAACACCTTTCTCCCCATTACTGAGCCATTCTATCTTCCTCCTGGACCAAATTCCTCCCATTCCTGTCCTTGGTCCTCTCTCCTCTCCATCCGAAATGCCCCACTGACCTCTTGCCAGCTCAATGAGCTGATGCCAGGCTACTTAAAATATTAGCAGCAGACTTGTGGGTTTTTTCCTAATCTTTTGCTGCTGTACATGAAGATCTCCAGTCTCCTCCCTCGGACAATTCCCCTCTTTTCATCCTGACTTCCCACTCCTGGTCTGTAATTTATGGCTGACTCCTTAGGAAGCTTCTTCCGATCCTGGCTTTGAAGGACACTCCACAAGATGGATTGGACTGTGCTGAGAGGCATTTAAATGCTCCAGGACACCAGGATGCCATGGTCAAGTTTATGCCTCAGGGTCACCTCCCCCTAATACAAAGTGTAATAGAACGCGGGAGCAATGGAATTTAGTGGAATTAGGTCAGTAGGGCAGGAATGAGACTGAACACAGTGCTGTGTTCCATGTCCTAAAGACGGTTATGCATTTCATATTTGACCACAGTCACTTTTTGAAGAATGGGCAACTAAATTGGGGACCCAAAGGCCTCCCAGGCTGCACACCAGAGGCTTTTCTGTATCTCAGCCTCCCCAGTACCATCAGATACTCATCCTATGCCCACTGCAGCTTCCCTTCTACTAACAGAATTCCTGGGTTTGCAAATTGGCAAATTTAAGGGAAGAGGTGTCTCCAAACTTATCTACCAGAGGCCTTTCATGATTTGCTCTACAATACCTCTCCAACCACCACTTCCTCAGTGCTCTGACCAGTGATCCCTGCTGAAGCGCTCACACTGCTGAACAACGCCCATTTCCCGAGACATTTTCCTTGCAAAATCTCTCTAATCATCTTCACATGCCTTCACTTTCCTGAGAACAAGGGAAAAAAAATAAGGTGGGGGGAAATCAGCCAACTGTGTCTTTCTGGAGAGACCAGAGGGACACGCAGGGATCTGACAGAAATTAAAGGATGGGAAGGGAAAGGCTGAGCAGCTGAATGGGAATAAGAGCAGAGAGAAGGAAAGCAAGGCAGAAATGTTTCAAATACCAAAAAGACAGAGGGAAGTGGAGAACGACAACAACGAAAAAGTTGAGAATTTTGGGATAGCAGTATGAATGCACTTCTGGCAGACTGGTTGCTCCCACCTGGCAAGGATCAGGCTTGCTCAGGACCTACACACCCAGCTTTTTGTTATGACATGGGTCACACAGAAGGAAAAGTTTCCCATCCGTTTGTCTGTGCGCAGGTACAGGGACAGCAGCAGCTCCTGCACACACTGCAGCTGGACAGGGGCCTGGGAAGGCAGGGACTGAGGGGATGCTGGGTTGGGAGCAATGGGATGGATCGCAGGAGCCCATTCCGAGTGTTTTTCCAGGCTCATTGAGGAATGGATTGTGGCATAGGCATCATTTTGGAGAAACACTGCTATAACGAGGGGTTTTATAGATGAGAGCCATAATGTTTAATTGCCCTCAGCCAAGCTCTCAGTTTAAAAAGGCCGTTAAAAGTACTGGCTCAAACCCAGAGAAAGGGTGGGGAGAAGAAGAAGGAAAAAAAAAAAGGGGGAAAAAAAAAACCAAACACATCAATATCTCCTCCCTCCTCCCTACCCCTTTAGCCTTTGAGCACTGTTCAAATTCTTCGGAGGGAGAGATGCAGCTACTGCCCTGCTCTAGTGAAGAGCTGCCTGTCAGTCAGGGCAAGCTGTTTTCCCTGGGCAGGATAATTTTCCCACCCCCTCTACAGGAAGGGCTGCTCACGTTGGGAAGCCGCCACTGAACTTGGAGCAGGTGACTTTCATGAGATGTGAAAAGGGGAACCCATCACACACCTTGCTACAGATAATTTATTGATCTAAATGTGCTCCGTCAGGGCTCCTCGGCACCGAAATAGATGCTGTTGGATGTGGTTCATGGAGTCAGCAACAGACACAGTTATTAGCGTATAAATAGTCCATCAGTTGCCGTGAGCACCTCGCCGATGTTCACCTTGAGTTTCTGCCCCCGGGCTGCAGGCAAGGAAGCACTGCCGGGGCAGGGACCTTGCCCCGTGCTTAAATTCAAAGGCAACAAGTCACTTCCAAAGGAAAAGGGGTTGTTACAACCTGAGCTTTCTGGGAAATCAAGTTGCTGTATGGAACAGTGAAACCGTGCCCCTTTCTCCTGCTCGGGACTTTGGTTTGCGGCTCTTCTGGGAAGATGCAGCTCTTTGGGATAACAGATCTGAGCCCAAAGCTGTGTGCCAGCGCTCCTTCTCACATGCCTGCTCTGCAAACAGCCCTTTTTAGTATCTTTCCCTAAGGATTTGTCCATTCTAGCACAAACTGCAGAACTCCTGCTCTTGCAGATCAAATGCTTGCACAGTTCCAATTTTTAGAATGGAATGTACAGTACAAGGAAATAAAAAGAGATATTTACCACCCAAGGTGCAATCTCCCTCCCAAATTTCCTGGGAGCTGTGGCTGAGTACCAGAGAGGAGAACAGAGCCCACAGAGTTTCGGCTCTGAATGCAGTTCTTCACACAAAAGGATGCTGAGTCTTGGACCACAACCATCATTCCCCCACATCATCTAAAACAGGCTTTTTGACATAAACCTCACATTTCCAGGCTCCACAGCTTTCTGAAATTCCTCCAATGAAAACCATCTCAGAACCAGTTGTTTTTTATAGCCACATGAACAGAGGGGGTCCAGGTTCATCTTTCTCTACCAGTTGTCAACATTGAAACCCAGACTAGTTTGGGTTGGAAAGGACCTTAAAGATCATCTCATTCCAAGCCCCTGCCACAGGCAGGGACACCTTCCACTAGACCAGGTTTCTCAGCCTTGAATACATATTAAATCCCAAGAAGTTAAATAGGAAGCCCCAAAAATTAAACAGAAAAGAAGCTTTTGTTTCCTATTTACACATAAAAGGGAATGTATAGTTTTAATTACCAAGGGCCATTTGCTGGGGGACCACCTGCCACGCAAACCATTATCCCAATCATATCTCTTTCCAATGATTCCTGGATTGCCAGGGAGCCAAAGTCAGATGCCAGTGTGATGACAAAACATCACTAACAGTGTGGAGAAAGATGGGGAGCAACTGAGCCAAGGAAAGAGGGGCTGTGACCGCAGCCACCATCTTTGCTTTGTGCTGTCTCATCCCGTTGCATTGGCAGGGTGGGAAAAACAGCTTTTGATGGATAACTCGGCACAAGGCACTTTTCCACCCATCAGCGTGTCCTCCTACAGAAATGTTCTGCTATGATGGCTGCCTTTAAATCACGCTGGAGGGCCCTCCCAGCAGGTGTAATTTACACGGGCTTTAACGCCCCGGTAGTTCACCAAGCGAGTCGAATGTGGGAAAAACTGGGCTGATGTAGGGAAGAGTAAAATGAGCAGGTCCCCACTTCCAAGGGTTCTCCCTGATGCCCCACTTAAGGGTTTTAGGGAAGTGGTTTGCTTTGCTCTGCCTTCTTTACTAAGTCAGATCAAGCTACAGAGGGCAATGTCAGCAGCTGAGGGCTTGGAGACCTCTTTGGCCATTTGACCTTTCCTCAAGGATTCATGCTTCACTTTCTTAAGGAAGGCAGCGGGGCACTCTGGCTCTGGTAAGAGCATGGAAACATGTTCTGAGAGCTACTGTACTGATTTTTACTCATATATATTTTTTTTTAATATAGAAAAAATATTTTTATATATGACATTTTATTCTTTAGCAGGAAATCCAGAGGATGGAGAACAATTCTTTTCAGCTTCCCTTGCACTTTTGTAACTCACACTTCTATTGCATTGTGCAAATAATGGTTTTAATTCACGTTTCCCTCGGGATGCACCAGCTTAAGGAAGAGAGGCTTTGCTAGAAACTGCATCAGTCTCATGAAACAACCCACTTTGGGGGGGGGGGGGCCCCACCCTAAGGGTTTGTGAATAGCCTAAGGACCAGCTCTCTGACCGAAAGCCCTGTGCTCACTCCCTCTCTCCTGAAGGACTTTCCAAGCCCCAGGAAGGATGTGTGGATTGCCCTTGTGCAATCTCCCATTGCCCATCCATCACCGCACCTGAAATGTGTCAGGCAGGCAGAGACTGACATTTGGGACCCTTTCCCCTGGGTTAACCCTTCAGTGCCTGCCCAAGCAGCACAGGTCACCTTCACATCCTCCTGCCTGCAGACTCCAAGTCTCCTGACTATCCTGGAAATAAATGAAGCCCAAAGTTTACTGCTAGCCAGCAACATGTGAGTCAATACGTTTTCCTAGTAAGAGTTTGTGGGCCACAGTCTCCTCCTGCCTATTAATTTAATTGCCATTTAATTCACACTAAAAATCCTTCCCTTAAAGAGCCAGAGGATTCCCCGTGCCCCAGGCGATTTGCAGCGGCAGCAAATGTGAAAACACACTGCCGTCTGCAGGGCTGATCCTGCCCAAAACGCCAGGGCCCTCCCGATTTCCGCCGGGAAAATCAATCTCTGTTAGCCCAGAGAGTTCCCCTAAATGAAAAGCCTTATCTAGAACAGGTCATGTTATACAACAAGTCACTCGCTTTGCCTGGGAAATGAAAGATGATGAGGCAGAGTCCCCGGTACAGAGGCTATCTCCATAAATCTGCCAAAAAGGAGCTGTGGATTACTTTGCTGGATTAATTATCTGTCCTTCAAACAGAGTCCTGACCTCAGCGGCTGAGCATCTCCAACCTGTCACTGCAGCCGGGGAGGGAGGGCTTCCACAGGGCTCTGGCCACAGGAAAAGCAGCAGGAGCACCCTTTGTGGCAATGGGAGCCCTGGCACTGACCAGCCTGCTAGCACGAGGGGCTTGAATTGTGAGGTCTCAACCTGGATTTCTTTTTCAACTAGGCAGTGAGCCCATTCCTTGTAAAGTGTGAAGTGAAAAAGTACATTTTCCTGGAGTTAAAAGACTCTGATGGGAAGGAAGGGGGAGAAACAACTGAATGGCTTTTCCCTGTTAGATATGGAAATGATTCCCAAAGCAGGCAGGACAAGTAGCCAAAGCCATGGCACAGCTACATCTGTGCCCCTCTGTCATCTCAGCCTTAACAGCTTTGTAAGCTGGCAGCATAAAGTTAGATCTCAAGTCTTATTTTATGTGGTTATGGTTAATCTTTTAGTTTTATTGTGTTCCTGTCACGGGAGGACCTTGTGCTGGAGACAGCTGTATAAATAAGAGCTGCTGCAGTGCATCCCCGGACGTGGCTGCCCGAGGGATGGCGCCGAACAGGACAGCAGCAATTCCAAATTAATTTTTAAACCCCACCTCCAAATCATACCAATGCTTTAGGTGTTAACACTGAAGGTATGATGAATGGCCAGGTTGCTTCTCAGCTCTCTACTGCTGTATATAGAAGCCCGAAAGGCAAAATCAGAGCAGCCACATGCTAACCCTGTGCCCAAAAAACTGTAAGAGCCGGGAAAAGGCATCACCCATCCCTGCAGGGAAATGGGAGCAGCATCACTGCCACCTCCCCTCCTGGAAGGCAGCTGAAGAGCCAGGTATAATTACTACTTCCACCAGCCACTTTCACTTTTGCTTACGGTCGGTTTCTAATTTAATTTGCTTCCCCATTCCCATATGTTAGGCTTTTTTTTTGCAAAATTGCCATAAAAATTTTCCAGCTCAGGCACAAAAATCTGCTCGCTGACCTTTACCATCATGATTGAGGATAATGAGAAATTAATTAGGCTTTACCTGCCTGCCAAAAAAAAAATGGCTTGCCTTGGGTGAGCAGGATTTTGGAAGCGCATTAGATGCCAGTCCTGTGTCTGGACTCCCAGACATCAGCTCATTCCACAGGCTGATCATTCCCACCCAATCCCTGTTCCATGGGACCCTGGTGACGACAGGAGAAGGATTCCTGGCCACTAAGGAAAACACTTTGTAATCCTCATGTTTGGGAAAAAAAATAATAGTGGAAAGTAGTTTAATCACTCTTTGAGCTGTTCTGCTGGATCCTCTGACAGGAGAGTTGCTCCCACCGGGCAGGACTACTGGCAAGGGTTAAGCTCTTGGCATACACGAGCAGATGCAAGGCTGTGTGCAGTGATTTGCCTTTAAGTCTCTCCATATTCCACCACCACCTGAATCCCAGAGCATCCTGATTGCCCTTCCACCATCCCACTGCCCATCCAGGATGGCCAGGCTGACAGCTATTTTACCATCCTCACCATAATTCAGCAACCTCCAGAAAATTAGATCGATGTTTCAGTCAGTCTCCAGTGAAAAAGATCCCGTATCAGCCAAAAGACAGCCCCTGCTGCACCTTGGCCAGTTGATACCCACAACCTGGGAGAATCTCTCAAATAAATTGCAGAGGGAATTAGAGGAATAAATAATCCTTGCATCTTCAAAGGCTGGGTACTTGCAGTCAGGATCAGTGGACTTGAAAGTCAGGGTGAAATCACCTTGACCCTTGAGGTTGATTAAAAAAGGGTTTGAAATGGCTGGGCTTTAAGGAAAGGAAACTGGGAAATTATTTCTGCACATGTAGGCAGCACCCGGAGCACATGGCACAGTGGGGAGGGGAGGCACTGCTGCCATTTCCTGCTGGGAAGAAGGTCCACTCAAAAGTGATGCCAGGAACAGAGTTACAACCCACACGCACCAAGCTGGTCCCTCACGCCTGGGTCACCTCGAGCAGTCTGTCTGTCCTCACCAGAGCAGCATCTGAGTGCAGCCCTGTGAGCACCAAAGTCTGCTGGGGTATGGCAGAGATTGCTGAGCTCAAGGCTTCTTAAATGAACAGGCCCAACCCCCCAAAACTGGCCTTTCCACGAGGCAGCTGTGTTTGATCTGGAAACACCTTCCCACCCTGCCCTGCCCCTGTTGCCACCAGAAGGGATCCTCAGGCTATGGAGCCAAAGGGGCCAAGCACTGCCCAGCAATGATCCACTCATCCACACCAAGAAGGGTTCCCAGGCTTCAGAGCCAGACTGCAAAGGCAGGCTCAATCCACGTGCCTGTCAGAAGGCAGAAAGCCACCACCACTTTAATTAAGCTTCATTCTCTAGCTCTGCACCCTCACGGGCCCAGCCCTTGCATCCCAGCTCCCGAAGCTTTGGGGAAACACTACAGAAACCACCAGGAGCCATGCAGTCCATGATCAGTCCCCTTCCCACCCTGAACAGAAAATCCCCTCCATGGTGCTGTGTGAAGCCGAGCTGTGTGTGGCTCGTCATTAGGAATGAAAGGTTTCAATGTGAGATATTGTCAAATTTGCTTGGAGCAACCTGGTCTAGTGGAAGGTGTCCCTGCCCATGGTAGGGGAGTTGGAACAATCATCTTTAAGGTTCCTTCCGTCCCAAATCATTCTATCTATTCTATTCCATGATTTCCTAGGGAGGGGATGTACAACGACTTATTGCAGGGCTATCCCTTCCATCCAGGCCTGCCGGGGTGCCCTCCGTGTCCCCCAGACTCACCTGAGACGATGGTGTAGCCGATGCCCCGGGGACGTCCCTTGTCCTGGTCGATGGCCGTTATCATCCGCACGGTGGTACCCTGGGGAGGGACAGGGGACACGGGTCACAGCACTGCTGGGGCTCCCAGAATGACCTGCACTATCACCGTGGGCCAAGTGCTGAGGGATAACTTGTCCTATGACATGGCAGGTCACGGAAAAGTCCCATCACCTGCCCGTGGAGCAGTTCAGGCTCACCACTCATCACTCTGGTGTGAGCTGCAGAACTGTGCTAAACCACCCCAGGATGTAGCTGGGAATGCTGAGGGCATGACCAGGAGGACATGTCCTCTAAGCAAAGCCCCAACCAGGATGAGCTTCACTGTGCAGAAGGTTTGTACCAGGGCAAGTCTCCGCAGTGGCTGGAGAGAGCCCCACCAGACTGTCCCAGTGCTGCTCCTCCCCTGCCCACGGGAGCAGTATTTGAAGCAAGGTCACCGTCACAAGCACAGCTATTGGTGCTCAAGGAAGAAGACGAAGGAAGAGCTGAAGGTGCAGCCTTGGGAAAGCCAGGACAAGCCTCCTCACAGTGTCAGAGCTGACAGGCAACAGCGTGTGCTCCTCTGCCTCAGGGATTTTCACTCTGCAGTCCCTCAAGAACCAAAGGCAATGATTCCCTCTCACCATGACCTTCAGCTTGGTCACTACAGCAGTTTAATCTGCCACTGGCTTCCCAATTTCAGCCTGTCCTCTTCTCCCACTGTGTTCCTCAGATGAGGTACCCAAGCAATAAGGGATGCTCACACTGACCATCAGCATGCAGCTGCACAACTAAGGGAGCTGCAGAGATTTTAATTGAAACCCTTGAGGAGGAGAAGCAGGAGGAGGAGGGTTGGACAGATGCTGAGAACCAGGGACTGCCCACAGGCAGGAGCTTCTTGCAACTGCCAGCTCACCCACCTCATCCTCCATCCTGCAGGACACACTGCTCCTATAGCCCAGCAGAAAGATCCAAGAGTCCCCCAAAACTGGTAAGAAGAACATAAGTGGGACCCAAAACTCTTGTTCAGCTCTTGAAATAAAAATATCCTGCTCATAAGTCAACTTCCCCCGCCGCAGTGCAGTGAGCCCCTGTGAATACCAACACACGCACATGCCCGTAATTAATGTAGTGTGAAAAAATTTACAACTCAGCTGTTCTTGTTTTCATTGGCTTATTAACAGTGGGGAAAGCAGCAAATTTTTTAATTTTTTTCCCCCTCAAAGGAAATGTCAGCAGAGGCGTTTGCATATCTAATGAGGGAGCAGAGCGGGTCGGCAGCCTCGTGCTTGCCCTGCAATCCATCATTTGAAGGCCAAAGGGAAAGCTGTGGCAGAAACATCACTGGTGGAAAGCAGGGACTTGCCATCTTCCCTGACTTCCAGATCCGTGTCCCTGTGGGCTCAATGCCGCTGCTGGCCATAAAGAAGGCTCCCAGGGCCCGGCAGGCTGCCTGTTCCCTGATCTCCGAGGGCATTTCAATGGACTCCTTAAGTAAATCCATGTTATTAACTGAGAACATTAGCCATAAATCCCAGGTCACTGGCCTCTGAGCAGCACTCGGCTGGTGAGGCTCAGCAGCCGCCCGGAGAGCCTCTAAATTACTGACAATAACCGTGCTTTCCCAAGGAGCACAGAGAGAGAAAAACCACCAGAAAAGAGGGGAAGGAGCAGGTGGGAAAGCAGAACAGGGGATGTGGAAAGGGGAGCAGGGCAAAGTGGAGGAGAAAAAAGGGTGATGCATTTCAGTGTGCTCTGTCCCAGCATAGTTTTGCTTAAATTATAATATATTATACCTTATACTACACTATAACATATAGCATAATATATATAATTGTATTATATACTATATATTGTATTATATGCATTATTATATCTTATGTATTGTATTACACATTATACTCACATTCAGCAGAATCAAACTCCACGCAATCTTTAACCTGTCCCACAGGACAGATATGAGCTCCCTCCCCTCCCTGGCACAGCAGGAGCTGCCCCATGGAAGGGGCACTGGGTCTGCCTGACAGCTCACTCGTCACCTGTCACAGAGCTCGGGAGCGGCACAGAATGGGAATTGTCTCCTGCAGAGGGAAGGCAGCTGCGGGAGAAGGCAGGGCCCTAGGATGGCTGGGGAATAGCAATGGGCCGCTTTATCTGCAGGAGAGGCCCCTCCTCGAGGAGCCAAGGGGAAGGGCTGGAGGGAGAGATAAAAGGATGAGCATGGATGTGGCAGCAGGGGAAGTTTGGGAGGGGTGAAGGGGGAATCTCATTCGGATATCTCAGCAGCGTGTGCCACAGAGATGCCCACAGGAAAGAAACTATCTGGACATTTGATCACAGGAATGAGGGCTGAGAGGGACTGTGCTGAGGTTCACCCTGTCCTTGGCAGGCCTGTGGTATCATGCTGCTGGGTTTTGGCGCTGGGGCTACCCCTGTTCTCCTTGCAGCCCCCTGTGTTTGTCCTCCTGCTCCATAAGCTGCTCCCGGGGATGAGCCACGTTTCACCAGTGTCCAAGGAACACACGTTGGGGTGGTGCTGGGCTCCCTACCATCCATGGATGCCATCTCCTGGAACCACAGCAAGATCCTTCACATCCCACCTGGCTTCCATCCTTCCTGACAGGCCCTTCACAAGACTCTTCCAATGCCCACAAGACTGGCAGGCACCACCTCCTGGGGATGGACGGTCCTTTCTTGAGCATCCATAGTGTTTGGGAGCCATCTTGAACCTTCCAGGAAGGGGCTGAACGAGTGGCACAGGGTAGGAATAACATCCATGTGGTACGGATTGGCTTTGTAGCGAGGGTGCCAAGTGCTGGAGCCACACCACCACAGCAAACATCGCCCTCTCATGAACCACCTCTCAACAATTCCCAGCTGGAACACAACACCATTCCTTCCACCATCCACGTCGTAGTGCAGCAAGGGCAGCCAACTGCAACCCTAAATTGGAGGGGACCCTCCCACTGTCTCCAGCTAAACACATCCAGCAAGGATCCACTTACTCACAGAAACCCCAGGGTGACTTCCAGCACCAAGAGCTCTGCCCCGGGTATCTGTGGCAAGACCCTGCAGCTCTTAGAAACTCCCAAATATTCCTGACTTGTCTTTTAAAACAAGTCACACCTTGCCTGCCTACTGCAGACAGCAGTGGCTGCAAGGAGAGGGCTCGGCTGGTGGGTACAGAGAGAACAGAATAACTCTTCCCCTCTTGGGAAGGAGGAAGAAGGTTTAGAAAAGTAATAATCTGGGAAAGCCTATGCTTAAAAAAGGCAAAGAAAATAAAGAATGGCACATTATCCAAACAAAATCTGAGGGTTTTTTGAAGAGGGGCAGGGGTAAATCAATCCTTTTTTAATAAAACCCTGAGCTTTTAATAAAGTGTTCACACTGATGGGCTGGAAATATTGTAAGAAAGAATTAACTCGGACCTATTGAGACTCTAGGGCAAAACCAGCACCAATTCCACATTATTTCTTCAACTCAAGGAGTTTCTGAGGAGGAGGGGGATGGTGCTGAAGAATTAAAACTGTTTTAATTATGTTTGACATGTATCTGTACCATTCTACTGTAAGGGACTACAACTGCTGGTCCTGGGGCCGTGTGCCAGTGGAGTTTGTCCTCACTCTTGCCTTCACGTGGCTCCCTGTGAGATGCAGCACGGGTTCACAGCCCTCAGTTGGTCTCCTGGAGAGTGGGTTCCTCCTCTTTCACCCGCAAAGCAAAGCTGCAGCACTGCCTGCACCACGCACCAGCTGAGGTGCAGGAGCAGGCGCTCATCAGAGCCACAGCAGCTCTGCAAGGGGAAATAGCCCCTCTCCTCCAGCCCCTATCAACTTGTCTGGAGGACAAGGAATCACAGAACCATTTAGGCTGGAAAAGCCTTCTGAGATCACCCAGTCCAACCATTCCCCCAGCACTGCTCAGGCCGCCACTAACCCATGTCCCCAGGTGCCACATCCACATGTCTTTTAAATCCCTCCCAGGATGGCGATTCCACCACTACCTTTGCAGCCTGTGCCAGTCCTTATGACCCTTCCTTTCCATGACATTCAACATCAACCATGCCACCCAGTCAACAGCTGCTGTGAGGACAGACACCCAAAAACCCTTTTGAGGATAAAAAACACACCACTGAGCTTTGCCACAGCTGCAGGCGCACTCGGGTGCCCTGGGGGAGATGCCTGAGCCATGCTGGGATGATAAACAACATCAAGAAAGGAGATACAACACCTCCAGGGACAGCAGTCTCTCCCCGCTGTGTCCTCTTCGTTTGCCCGATAAGAAATTGCTTTCTTCTCAGTGTCGCAATAAGCACCTGCCCAAAATGCTTCTCAATTATGCTCCCAGATCCTGGCCGGAGAGAAATAAGAGCTACAACTGCACTTCTCTCCTCTCTCATGCCCCTCCACCCCTTTTTCTTCTTCTCTTACAGGATTAGGGACTTGAAAGGCGAAGCGCGGTCCAGCGTTGCAGCAGGAGGAGGGGAGCGAGTGCTTCAGAAAGCTGCCACGGCAAAAAAAAAATCCCATTTCTCACTTCTTAATTCCAGTCAATTCCAGTCAAAGGGCTGATAGAGATCTGTTTGCGGTAATTTGCTGCAGTTTATCCACTCTTTTCACCTTCTATCGGCTCTCCACTGACGGGCTGGCTGACATGCTGTTACTCGAGTGAGGAAATTAAAATTTGATGCAATAATCCCAAATAAGAAGGATTTTATTAGGTAATGTATACACTTTAGATGAGGTATTCTCGCCTGATACCTTGATAGGGGAACACAGACATGCTGTGCACCACAGATAAAAAGAGGGAAGAGAGACGGGGAGCGGACGCATGGAGCAGTGGCTCCGCGGATTTACGGCTGGGATGAGATGCCTTGAGCACATTTTGACCTGCTGAGTCCAAAGTGAGGGTAAACATCACCCAAAAATGCACTGCAGCCCCTTGGTTTGACCTGCAAGGCTGGTTTTGGATGGGAGCTGGCCAAGCCCAGACTCCCCACCCAAATTTGCGGTTATCATTTTGATAACCAAGACATTCACTCTACACATAGCTCCACTCAGGGGGTAGGGCAAAGCTGATGAGAAGATTTCATCTGGGAGCCAAAAAAATGCACATAATTAATGGCTGGACTTGATGATCTTTGAGGTCTTTTCCAACCAAATGACTCTGTGTTAAACCCTAGGCTTGCCAAAGCAAATCACATCCTTGTTTCAGCAGTGGAATTTCTCCCAGGAAGGCTGGGAATTTGGGTCCAAACCCGAGAATGACACCACTCAAAGCAGTCCCCATCTCCAGCAATCTTCCTCTTAACTATGTCTCTGGTGGCACCTATCCATCTTGGATACCTCAGTGCCTTTGGAGATGTTGCACGTGGCCAAGAGAAATTAAAATCTCTAAACCTGGTGAGAATTCCTTCCCCCATTTCCTGTATCATGTTAGACAGTGGTTATTTGCTGCTTTCCCAACTGCAAACAGTGATGTTCCAGGAATAACTGCGGTGCATGTCGGTGTATTGACACAAAGGGACCCTTGAGCCTTAATATATATCATTATTGTCCTGGATACCAGATCACTCCATGAAAGTGATGCAGTCTATGATTTTTAATACTTATGGGACTTCCTTTAATTTCATTTATAGCTTTTTTCCTCCTACTTAAGTGTGATCTAATTTGTGGGGTTTTATTTCCCTGCAGCTCACTCTGTCCACTCCAGAAATACTCCTTAATATCAACAAAACTTTTACCTTGTAATTCATTAATAAGCTGTTTTGTCGGCCACCTCTGGGCCAGCAGACAGGTAATGTGCTGTGTCATCGTGGGATTTGTGACAGTACAGCTCAGCCCTACTGATCCAGCACTCTCCATGTCAGGGCTTTGCTCCAAAGTGAATAAAAAGGCATAAACTGAAGCACGCTGGAGTTCCCTCTTCCTCTGAACTGAGCCACCAGGCATTTGGGATCCAGAGCACCTGAGAAGTTATGGGACTCACATGTGGTGTGGATGCCCACCATGCCGTGATTTTAAGGCAGAAGATTTTTCCTTCCACACACTAAAATGTTTCCCTGCAGACAAAGTGATGGGATGCTGCAGAGAAGGGCTGGTGCTTGGATTAAAGCCCTTGGTGGGACCAGAGCAAACAGCTCCCAAAGCTCAAGCTGCCCTCCACGCTCCCTGACATCTGTGGGGGAAAAAACCCCTCATCCCTGCTGTATTTAGGGACTGGGAGACGTTTTTCCACAAACAGCGAGTTTGCTGACAAACCGAGTTTCAGAGGAACTAAAATGATTGGATCAATTTGGCAAAACCTGGGGGAAAAGACTCAAAGTGCTGAAATGGCTGATGATTCTGGCATTTTCAAAACTGCCTCATTTCAGGAACGTTTAGATTTTTCCTTCAAGTTCTCGATTGGAAATGGCATGCAGATAGACCGTACGGAGGAGACGGGGTGACTGTCTGCTCAGAACAACACAAAGCCTTTGCAGAATTTAAGAAAAAATGCTCAGGAAAATATTTTATTTGGGGTGCAGGCTTCCCGAACCCCCATGCTCAGGCTGCCTGTTTTAAAAAGGGGCTGAATATTTTGGATCTGGCTGGAAATGTGCTGTTTCAGAAGGAAACCCCAGGAAGCACAGCCCTTACCGGAGGTGAGTTCTCGTAGATGTTCGTGCTGTAGGGCAGGTTGATGAAGATGGGGTCCATGTCCTGCACGTCTGTGATGGTAATTGCCAGGTTGGCCAGAGTGGACAGTGGCTTGTTTTTATCTTGGTCCTTGAAAAAACATGGGGCAGGGAGGGGAGAGAAAGGATTTCTATCAGAAAAACAGAATTATTCAGCAGCATTAAGTCTCTTGTGGTTGTACCTGGGGCAGGATTTCTGAATAGTGGAGGTAATCATCCCTTTTTCAAGCTACCTGCTGGAATTATTGTCCACTGCACCTCCCTCTAAGCTGAAATACAATATGCATTTCATTGCAGCATCAGCCCTTTCAAATGAAGCAAACACCAATTTAGTTTTCATCACATTTTGAGTGAAAATGCAGCAATGCTGTTCAACATCTACTTCAAAATGTAAATTCCTTCCTAATGGAGACAGCCTAAGGTACCTCTGCATGGACAGACAGGGGTGGGTGCCAGCAGCCTCTCTCATACCCACAGTGCTGATGCCTCAACACAGTTTGGGCTGCACCAGTTGAACAGGAGGCTCTGGGAGACCTCAGAGCCCATTCCAGTGCCTAAAGGGGCTCCAAGAGAGCTGGACAGGGACTTGGGACAAGGGATGGAGGGACAGGAAAAGGAGAGTGGCTTTAAACAGAAAGAAGGCAGGGTTAGATTAGGTATTAGGAAGGAAATTTTGGCTCTGAGGGTGACGAGGCCCTGGCACAGGTTGCCCAGAGCAGCTGTGGCTGCCCCATCCCTGGAAGTGTCCAAGGCCAGGGTGGATGGGGCTTGGAGCAACCTGGGATAGTGGGAAGTGTCCCTGCCCGTGGCAGGGGGGTGGACTAAATATCTTTACATGTCCCTTCCCACCTGAACTATTCCATGATTCTGTGGTCTCCTCCCTTTCACTCCATCACATCCCACAAGGACAGAGCCTCGGGCTCTTTTCCAAGCATGACCCTTTCTCCAGCAGGCACTGCCACCAGCTTCTCCTGGCAGTGCCCTGCTGCCACTGGTTTTCTTGCTGAAGCCTTGTCCTATGGGTGCTCAAAAGAGACCCCAGCATCCACAGCCCTTTGCCAAGGGCAGGAGTAAAGAGAGCAGACAGAGGGAAGGGAATCAATGTCTCCTTACCCCCAGTCAGGCTGGAAGGTGACCATTGGAGGTTACCCCACACTCCTTCAAAGCAGCTCTGAGCAGAGGCAAAGACTGATTGCCAGAAGATTAATGTTAATTTAAACTGTATTCAACAACACAGATCGTACATTATCCTCTTAACCTGCAGGGCTCAGTGTTTATGGCCTGGGTGGATGCTTATTCCGACTCTGCTGTAAGTGCCATCAGGTTGAAGTCCCTTGTTTCTTCAGATAATGTTCCTTCCCCTCCCCTTCACCTCTTGAATTTTGTTTAAGGCATCACAGTTAGCACTGAAAAAGCAAGCACGCTTCCAGTTTCCTCCCTGGACTGTCTCTCCTGCTGTCCTTTCCAGCCTCTCTCTGTGCTTGCTGCCTTCATCCCTGGGATGGAACGACTCCTGCCTCGCACCTGTGCTCCTCAGCAATCCCTGCAGCCACCCTGAATGCACCATCATCCCATTTCCCACCCTGGACCATGCAAATGCTTCATCAGGGAGGCAAAAATCGGCATTTGCTCTTCCAGCTCCTGCAACTCTCATCCTTCTTTCCTGGCGCAACTTTGCCCTGGGGTTTCTCATCACTTTCCTTCTAGGAATTACTAGCACTGACTGAGCCAAGGAGATACTCCCACAACTGCCATCCAGCCCAGTTCAGAGACAACGTTTAAGTCCTTGGATTCCCTAAGCTGGAAATCACTGGATGCCAGGAGTGTATTGAGCAAGTACCAGGTTGCCCACAGAAGCTGGGGCTGCCCCTCAATCCCTGGCAGTGTCCAAGGCCAGGCTGGACGGGGCTTCGAGCAGCCTGGGATAGTGGAAGATTTCCAGGGGGTTGGAATGAGCTGGGCTTTACAATCCCTTCCAACCCAAACCATTCTGAAAATCTATCAAGTACCAGATATGTCCCCATTTTATCTTTTCTGGGATACAGGGCCAGATGGAGCTGGGTGGACCACACTGACACCCTTGCGTCCTTGAGGAAATCAGAATCCTGGAAGAAAGTTACATTTCCATCAGGAACTCTGTTTGGTCCCACATTTTCTAACCTGCTAGACAGTTCAATAACACATCCCAGGAAAGCGTGTCAGCGACAGACACTGGCAAGGAAGCAAACAACAGAGAGGCCCTCTTCCCACTGCAGTATTAAGAACAAAATGAGGTATGTTTCAAAAAAAAAAAAAGAAGAAAAACCCAAAACCCAAGTTTCTGGGGAAAATTCCACAGCCTGGAGCATGCAAGGCTTGGGCTGAAAGGCTGTGGTGTTTGCCCGGCAGTCTGTGAGTGCCTGGGCTCGGTGCTGTGAAGAGCAAAGCACAGCCCTCCGTGTCCTCCTGACATTTGTGGTTCTGCAACAAGACAATGATCTTGATTAAATCACACGCTTCAAGAGCTCTAGCCAGCTGCCTGGAGGGGGCAGAGAGGGTTTCCCCCCCCTCTCCTGAGTGTGGAGTTGGTCGCATGTATTGTAGGGCTGAATCTTACCTTCCTCTGTTGTGTTGGAGGTGGGGAAGGAGCCACCATCCAGAGCTCCTGCTGTGCTCCTCCACGCTCTCCAGCCCTCTCTAGACTGAACATCAGGGATTGAACACCCATCATATGGGGCACGAATTTGCCATGGTGGACACACCTCCCAAGGGTCTCCTCCCAGTGTGAGGGCATTGACTGTAATTAACACCTTGGTTTCTCCTCTGTCCACCAAAATTTTAACTCTTAATGTCTGAACTTAATACAGGTGAGTCCACTTGTAATAAACCACAATGTACAAGGAATGAGTCTGGAGGATTCAATATACCAAAGACGTTCTTTACTCAGAGGGTGGTGAGACACTGGCACAGGTTGCCCAGGGAAGGAGGGGATGTAGTTTTATTTCTGGAAGTGCTCCAGGCCAGGCTGGACAGGGCTTGGAGCAATCCGGTCTAGTGGCAGGTGCCCCTACCCGTGGCAGGGGGTTGGAATGGGATGGTCTTTAAGGTGCCAAACCCAAACCATTCTATGATTCTGTGTGATTCTGTGAGTCTGTATGCCCTGTACTGAGTTTCATCACCCAGGAGCTGGTCCCCTCCTGCAGAGCCCCTGACACGTATGAGACGCTGCTGGACAGGTGCAGCTGTTTTCCACAGCAACTGGAAACCACCCAGAGACTGCACTGCTGCACTACCTCGCTAAGCAGAAAATGCTGGATGTGCCCAAGAAGACTTGCCAGAGCAGGGCAATAAAATAAACCCCAGACATCACCTCCAGCCCGGCAGCTGCCAGGGTAAGACTCACCGTGGCGTTCACCTGGAGCTGGTAGGCCTGAGTGACTTCATAGTCCAGCTCCCGGATCACCGTCACGATGCCACGGCCACTGTCGATGGCAAAGAAGTTGGAAGGGGGCTGGAAGGAGTAAAGCACGCTGCCTCCTGCCCCCTGGTCTGGGTCCGTGGCGTTCACAATGAAAATCGGAGTGCCCACAGGGGTATTCTGGAGATAAAAAATAAATGTCATTATGCACTCTTTTCACATCAAACATACACCAGCAATTTCTTTTGCCCACCAGGAGTGATATCCAGAAACCCGACAACTTCAGTCCTGTATTCCCAGACATTTATAAGTTACGCAGCTGTATTCTTTATTATAGTATTGCAGGGCCTATAATAGTTGTTACACACTTATAATAATAGTTATACAGCTGTGATCAAGATGGCACTCTATCACAAACCCTTATTTTCCCAGACATCCCAACTTTCCAGAAAAATTGCTCTCTTTCCTGAAACTTGTTTTCTGCCCAAAGGCACTTTTATTTTTGGCACTGATTCCCTCACTGTTCTCACCACAAAGTATTAAACATAGGAGAGCTTTAAAAAAATAAGGAAAAAAAAAAGCGCATTAAATGCAACACAGAACTTAACGCAAAAGTCAAAGTTGTAGTTTCCACAGCAACTACAACCTGGCCCGATTAACGCAGGCATGAACAGTTCCATCGTCATAAATCTGGAACTAATCTACATGCATAAAATATGCAGCTGAGTGCACAAAATCAGCAATGGCAAGTGCAGTTTGGCACTTCTTATTGTTTAACTTCACAGTGGGGAGAACAATTATCCATTTTTGGTGGAACAGCTGCATGTTCCTATGCAAATCTTAAAATGCATATTCTTGTCTCTCCCTAAAGGCACGAGCGCAGACTGCCAGCAAAGAGGCTCTGCCAGGGCTCCAGGTACACACGGATCACAACACCTCAGGCACGTCCCTCTGGCCGTGACAGGATCAAAAGGGCTGACAAAGAGCTGAGCCTCGAAAGGGGACACGGCAAAGGTCAGAAGTGGGACCTGAGAGCGGCTGGTTATGGCCAGCTGGGATAATACGGATTATTCCTGCAAACCTCTCCCCAGGTCTCTGCATTTTATTGTTAACTCCTTTCGTATTAAATTATTTGTCCTCAGCTTATAGAGAAGTATTGGGAAGTGCTGAGAGGATGGAGGGGAGGCTTGAGGACAGGCAGGGCTTAGAAGATGGGGTACTGCTTCCAGGAAAATCCATGGCCAAAACGGAGAAACAAACAGCCATTTTCAGATCTTTTGGGAACTACATGGCTTGCAAAGAACCAAAAGCTGTCCTAGCCAACACTTCCACTAGAAAATACAGGAAACCAGGACTCCACACTAGGAGATCTTATTTAACCAGTTTAATACTGGGTGATGGCACCAGCAAAGAACCAAAGCATCTGAATTTCCTCTGTCAAAGGTCAGGCCAGCAGAAATTTGCCCTCAAGGCAGGTGGCAGGATTTTGTACAACAGAGCAGGGAACCCAGGGCACACTCTGCAACTGACACTGATGAATCCAGGCTCAGGACACTCATACCACACATATCCCTCCTGCCCCTGCCCTTGTATCCAGGCACGTGGCATTGCAGGGACACTGACACCCAAGCTCACCTCGGACTCCAGCAAAATTCCACTTCCCTCACGTCAGTGTCAGTTCTGCCAAGGTGTGAGAGGTTGCAGCTCCCACTTAGGTTTTTCATTTCCTTTCTTTTTTTTCCCTCCTCTAAATCAAGCTGCTCTAGAAAGCCTCGCAGGGCACGGCCTGAGGATTATTTTTTAAGGCGCTTTCAAGTTTTTTGGTGATCAGCAGTCACAAAAGCATAAAAGATATAGCTGGAAGGGACCTCGGAAGAGAAACCTGTCCCCGTGCTCCACCTAAATCATTCCCATCCCGAAAGCCTTCCAGAAATGGAGACACCACATCCTTCCCAGCCCATCTGTCCCAGAATTTTACTGCCCTTTGCCTTACTGCTGCTCATTTTCTGCAAGGCTTAACCCAGCCCTGCCCTGCTGCTGTGTAAACCCTTGACTTTGTGCCATGCACTCAGCACCTTAATCCTGGTTTGGTCACTTAAACTGCTCAGGAACCAGGATCTTGTCAGCTGGGGGGTTGCGTTGGGTGAAGAACCCTTCATGGGGGGCTCTGGTGGGTGTTTGCTTTCCGAGCACTCCTACAACACCTTTTCAGACAGGACTAGAGCATCTTCCCAGTCCCTCTTTTGGGCTACCTGCCTCCCCCACGCCATCACTGCTGGGAGCAGCTCCAGAGCATCCCACAGCCCTCCTCTTGCTGCTGCCAGGGCACTGCTTCCATCACCTTGCTCCACGTGCTCCAACAACTCAACCTCCTTCCCACAGCCACGGGGGTACCAATGTCACAACACAGAGCATTACAAGTTAACCATTCACAGGCAGAGGCAGAGCAAGAGTAGATTCGGGGTTGCACTGAAGGGTCTGGGCTATATTGCCCTGGGAATAATAATATTCATAAGGATAAAGCTGGCCTTGATGAATATGTTTTCTCTTCTTTTTAAGTGCCCCTAGCCACTGCTTTTAACATGCAAATCCGCTCTGGTCACCCGTGATTATGGGGCTGCTCTCAGCTGGCTGTGAAAGAGAAGAGCTTGATTTCCCCCGCATTGTACTCCATACAATAGCCCCAAAGCAGGCTTTGAAGGGAGTTCATCTCCTCGTCCTTCCAAAGGAGAAGCTGCCTGGAGGGGACACGGAGGTCACCAGCTTTGGTGCTGTCAGCTCCGGCCCCTGCAGACACCACGGAGCGCCTTCCATGGCTTTATCCTTGTTTCACAGCTCCGCTCACCAGCTCACTTCCTTGGCCAGGAGAGCAAGAGCCGTACAAGCAGGGGATCAGTTCCGGACAAAGACCTGGCCCTGGGAATCAGTCATGGACATCAACACCAAAGCATCTGAGGGGCTGTGAGCAACCCCAGGGCCGGCTCATGAGCTCAGGGTGCACGAGCAAAGCACAGCCCCAGTGAATTAGCGGGGGAGCAGAAGGGCTTTCAGGCAGTAGGAGGAGTGTTACAGGAAGCAGAACAGCATGGATGCAGAGAGGGAAATAACTGATACTGCCCAAAATGCACAGGTCAATGTGAATATTTCACATGCCCTTATTCCCAGCAGCGCATAGGTGAGAGGATGCAGACCCATCAGGAGTGCTCTGGGTAATGCATCTTTTTTTCCACAGCTCAAATTCAAGCAAAAAAAAAAAATCCCCCCAAACCAGCAAAACCAGCTGTGGGGTGCAGACATCCCATATCAAGAGTCCTCCAGGGAAAAAGGTCTCATCAATGCTCATGCCCAGGCAGGCACAGTCAGGACTCAGAGGAATTTCAGGCCATCTGCCTTAAAAAGCATAAAGAGTATGTCTTCAAAAGCCTCTTGCCATTTTTGGGTCAAACAGGCTCAAGATATTCCTCAGCAGGAAGCTGATGTCTTTATTTCTCAAAAGCTGCGGCCCATCATCTAAACAATGAAGCAAAACATCTGGATAAACAGAAGAGCCTGGGGCTTGTGTTTGATGGTAAATACCGAGCAGAGGACACAGCCCAGGGAGATGCCTTTGGAAAGCCCAGTGCTGGACCGTGTTTCCACCTTTTCAGCATTTGTCCATTTATAGGACTCTTCTGCATATCCCTCATGGCTTGTCTTCATTAACAAAGACTAATTGTGGTTATGCTTATCTCACCAACAGGCAAAAATAACAACTTCTCTCTTTTTTTTATCCAGGCAGACAACAGCCTACAGGTGCTCGTGGCAAACAGGTGAGCTTTCTACACAAGTCGCCAAATGCTGTCATTTTTTAAAGCTTTCGGCTCTCTGCAGCAGCCTGTGATCGAGGCTTCATTCACTACAGAAAAAAGAACTGGTGACAAAACTGTGTCATGTCATTAAATCTTTGTTACGACGCCAGCAGATGTGAGATTAAAAATAAACATGCAGACAGATGCCGCCTGTTGGGGGGGAGGAGGAGGGCAAACAGGAGTGGAACCTGCTCCCGACCTGTCTCCAGCACCCCATCCTTCATCTGGCAGCTCAGCAGGAGCAGCTCCAGCACCCAGGTCCCCCCTGAGCAGCTCCAGGAATTAAAGAGCTCTGGGGTGCTAAGTAGTGAGGCTGTTTGTGCCTCCCTTAATGAGTAAGAAAAGTTCAAACTGCTTAAAAAAAAAGTATTGGAAGAAGTTTGGGGGGGTCCAAAAGAAATACTGAACATAATGCAGGAGCCCCTAACTCTAATCATAAGGAGACTGCTCTGTTCCAGTGGATCCCCAGCAGCAAGGATAGGTCTGTGTTAAAATAAGGAATGAGCAACCCTAAAATCCCTGTGCAAACGTGGAAGGATGTTGCTGCACAAGGGGGAGGCAGAGGAAAGACCAAGACCTTGCTTCTCTCTGAGCAGTACAGAGGTGAGTGATCACAAATAATCACAGGATCACAGAATGAGTCAGACTGCAGTGGGTGTTCTGATCTCACCCTCCTGCTCCAGCAGGGACATCCCAGAGTATATGGCACAGGACTGTGTCCAGAGGGCTCTGGGATATCCCCAGAGAGGGAGACTCCACACCCTCTCTGGACAATCCACTCCAGTGCTCAGTGACTGCACCGGAAAGAAGTTCTTCCTCGTGTTCAGGTGGAACTTCCTGTGCCTGAGTTTCTGCCTCTTGCCTCTTGTCCCATTGCTGGGCCCCACGGCTCTACCCTCTTGACATCCTCCCAGGAAGTTGTGTTTCCACCCCAAAGATGTCATGGGATGGCCCAAGCACAGCCCACCACAACAAACAGCTCCCCTGGGCTGTCACCTCCCGTGTGACCTCAGCATGAGCTACCAGACACAGATGTGCCCTGTTAACCTCGACAGCTGGGACACCAAAGCCTTATGCAACATTCCCTGCAAAGGGGCAATCACAGCTGAAGAAGAGGTTACCAAAAAGGGACTTTTAAAAATAATTACACCTCACTCTCTGGCCACACTGGTAGTCTTTAATATCTTATTATGAATCCTGCTATAATATGCATAAAATATGCAATATGCAATAAAATTTTGGGTGGATGCTGTTCCAGTGCAATGTGGCAATACAAGGCAGATGACAATCCAGAGGAGATGCCCCCTCTGGGCTCAAAATGTGAGCAACCTGGGATAGTGGAGAGTGCCCCTACCCACAGCAGGGGGTTGGAACTAGACGGCCTTTGAGGTCCCTTCCAACCCAAACCGTTCCACAATGTGTCCTACCAGGCAGGTTACATGGCTGCAGCTGAACGTGAGGGACACCTGAAAAAATTCAGATCACCACCTCCTCTTGTCTGCCACCAAATGTCCCCCTCAAGCTGTGCCAGGGGAAGTTTAGATTGAATATCAGGAAAACTTCTTTCACAGAAAGGTGTTGTGGTTTGACACTGGCCCAATGCCAGGCACCCACAAAAGCTGCTCACTCACCCTCCCCTGCCACAGCTGGGCAGAGGAGAGAAAACTTAACAAAGGGTTCATTAGCTGAGATAAGGACCGGGAGAAAACACTCCAAGGGCAAAACAGGTTCAGCTTAGAGGTACAAAGTGAATTTATTACTACCAAAATCAGAGGAGGATCACAAGAAGTAAAATAAGTCCTTAAAAACACAGCCGGCAGAGGAATCTCAGCTCCGGCGCCTGGAGCACCTCCTCCCCGCTCCTTCACGGACCTTGGTGTCTCCATGTTGTTTCCCTCACATGTTCTCACTCTTTCCTCTTCTCTACCTGGAATTAAAACAGTGCCCACTACCTTTGTTGTGATTTCTTCTCAAATCTGTTATCACAGAGGTGTTACCAACCTCTCTAACTGGCCCAGCTTTGGCCAGCAGCCTGTCCATCTCCAGAGCCATCAGGGCCTGGCTCTGCTGGACATGGCGGAAGCTTCCAGCAGCTTCTCACAGAATCCACCTCTGTGCCCTGCCGCTACCAAAAACCAGGCCATGCAAAACCAGCACAAAAGGGTTGTCCAGCACTGGCACAGGCTGCCCGAGGAAATGGTGGAGTCACTACCCCTGGAAAGATTTAAAAGATATGTGCCTGTGGCACCCGGGGACATGGCTGTGTAACCTGGCAGTGCCGGGTTAGTGGTTCAAGTTGATGATCTTGGAGGTTCTTTCCAACCCAGAATGATTCTTGTGAACAGGCTCTCCTTTCACGCAGGGCTAACAGAAAAAGGCCGCAGAAAACCCAGCTTCCACTCCTCTTCTGAAGCCCATGGCACCTGCTCCCACAGCATTAAGTCCCTCCGGCTGCGAGACCGCTCACCCTGCTCAGGGAGCAGATTTGCTCAGTGCCTTTGAGAGTTTCCCACCACAGCAAAACCATTTCACGGGCCACGGGCCACCAACCCCCCGGACGTGCCTTGATCCATCAGTCTTGTCTAACTGACACCAGGAGCCCTGTGGGCAAAGGGCTGAGAGTGGGAATACGGAACGCTGACTTTTTTACAGCAGGGTCAGAGTCAGAGAGAAGCAAAGGTGGGAGATGAAGCAGAGGAGATCTGGGAGTTCATTTGCCAGATACTCCCTGCAGCAATGCATCCACTTTTCCCACACACAGAGCAAGCAGCTGGTGGCTCTGAGCTGTCGGCTGGGGTTAAACCACAACAACCTTCTGACAAGAAGGTTGGGCACCCGAAATGTCTATTTTGGTTTATTTGAGGCTGGTCCCTCCATGCCAGCTCCCCCTTTCCAGTGGCTGGCCAGGTAGAGGACCTCCATCTGACCTCCCAGGGCAAAGTCACCCAGCAGAAGCTGGTGGGGATGATTAGGATGCCGATGCATGCTGGAGCCATGCAAATAATGTGGAAAAACGGCAGGCAATCTGGCCGAGCAGCTGTCGGAAGGTCGGTGAGATGAAGCGACGCAAACGGACTGGGGGGCACACGGCACCAGGGCTCAAGCAGCAGGCAGCTCTGATCTCCTCACTGAAACAGCCTCGCCAGCCCCACTCCTGCTTCCCTCTCTGCCCGCTCCACGCTGCCGCTGCATCAGGGCGGGAGCTGACTGCTGCCATCAGGAGATGCTTCGCTGCCCCGCGCTCCTGTTACAACTCAGGTCAACCTATTATTCTTAAATAATTCCCTGCTGCTGTTCCTGGCAGCTCTTTTCCCTCTCCCTGCCTCTGCACCGTGCAGTGGGGTGGATGAAAGGCGCTCTGCGCTCTGCTGAAAGCTGGCTCAGGCATCCCTGTGCTCCAGGCAAAGACACTCCCGCTGATCCCAAGTCATTGCAGGCGGGAAGGAGGACTCAGTGCCTCTTGCTGAAGGCAGGGCATCTCGGGGTGCTGTGGAACAGAGCTGACATGGATTCCAAGTATTCTCCTAATACAGCCGGGACCCTGTCTCCCTCATCCTGGGCTGCTTTGGACAGATTTAAGTCACCTATTCCTGCCCAGGACTTCTTTGCTGCAGGAAATAAATGCAGAAGCAGAGTCACAGCAAGTGCCAGCCCCTGCCAAGAGGAAAAAACCAGCCCCATGTGTTGGTTTCTGTCTCCATGCTCTGTCCTGGGAGTGATCTGGCTGCCAGACTGGGTCCCTCGTGTGCCAGCTCCGAACGCTTACATGGATGTGCGCAGACTTCCAATTCCTGTGTTCTTCATTGCACTTTTAATTACATTTATTAATTGCATTACTGCCCGTCCGAGCCAGGCAATTTCCAATTTTCAAGTTTGATTTTAAAACCTGATAATTTCCCTTTTTAAATTATTTTTTTTTTGGTGGAAATCCACCCCACCTTTCAATCAGCTCTCATTAATATGTACCTCTTGTTGCTATCTCTATTAAGTGACCTCCCTCATTATCCGGTGACACTGGCAAACGGCCACCGCAGAGCTATAATTCAATTGAGGGCCTTTTGAAAACACCATAAACACAGCTGGAATGCATGCTTTATAGGAGCTGGAGAGGAATTAGCTACTGGATAACCACACTCGGAGCCGAGAGTGCTCGTTCATGGCAGACACGGCCGGGCCCAACATACAGTGCTGGAGGAAGGCACATCACAAGCACCCAGCCCACAGGGGAACTTGCCATGCTGGGAGGACACTGGCACTCAGCAGGCAGAGGACAAACAGCCACACAGAGTAGAGGATGCTCTGGTATCCCATGGCATAAACCAACTTGTTTTTTCCAGCCCAGAGATCCCCCGTTTCCCACCGAAGGTAACCCTGCCCTTGCCAACACGGTTGATGCACGGCACAGCATCCCCAAGAGCTGGGGCTCCGGCTGGCACTAGTCACTTCTGCAGCACAGGTCTTGAGGGGAATGCCCAGGAGAGGCAGATGGGAGAAATTAGGGAATCCTAAAATGTTTTGGAGGTTGGGTAGGGAGGGACCTTAAAGATCATCCAGTTCCAACTAGCAAAAGCCAGCAGCTTCCCACTGCTCTGGGAGGGGGCAGAAGAAAAGGGTGGTGACGCAATCACCACTTCACTAACTCAGCATCCACAGCCAAATTTCATCTCAAAAGCCACATTTCTCTCCCGTTCCCCATCACCAGCCTTCAAGGAGCAGGAAGGGCCAGGGCAAGGGCTGGGAGGCAGTCTGTGCTTCCCTCCTTGGCTGCTGGTAGGTCAGTCCCAGTTTTGGAGACAGCAGATGGGAAGCCAAGATGGTCTAACAAGACATTTGAAAGTCAGACACAAGCGCCAAGAATGTGAAAACCTGTCAGTCAGAGAGCCCCTGGCTCCAGCAGCACTGCATCTCTCCTGCTGGTGTGATTTTCCTGCTGGAAAAGGGCGTTTGGAGCAATCTCCCTCTCTGCAAGGGCATCCACGGCAGATGGCTTGGCACCCCTTTAGCTCTCATCTTCCTGGAGACAGTGGGCATGGATCAGGTGGATCCAGGTGGCCACAGCCAAGGTCTGCACTCCTGCAGCGGCTGCTTTTGTTTAGGGAAGCAAGGGCAGCCCTGACCTGCAGAATCCAGTGGGATTTTCCACCATCCCTCCCCTCAATATCAAAATTCAGTAGCAAAGTTGAACCACCAGAGTGATTTACTGCTACCAGCCAGCATTCATTGTGGGGTGAGACAAGAAATCTGTTTTCCAACTCCTGCTTGGGGGCTATGCCATAAACCGGATGGATCCTATTTTTTTAATATCCTTTTTCTTTTTGCAGTTGCCACTAAGTTTCACTCTCTGGCACCCCACGGCAGCCCACTGGGTGACGCTCCGGATGGCAAATGACTTCCATTAAGGCAGAGCATTCACACAATGCATTACAAATGAAACCCTAATGACAGGACACAGGCAGTACCGCTCCCACTTGATATTAATTGGGTGCCACTTTCTTTTAATGGTACATTAATTAATGCGGGATATCAACGGAAGTCCACGACACCCCCATTAATACAAATGAATTCATTATCATCGGTGTTACTACAAGAAATGACAAATAAATCTGTAACAGTGGGACACTTCAAATAATAGCCACGAATCATTAGGTATTGTCTTCATTTATACAATGTACTGCAAATATACTCATGAAATCTACGGATGCTTATCTGGCCATATGTCCCTCTCCATGCCTCTTCCTGAGCCACCTTGGAGGGCCACCAAGCTGGCCAAGGAGAATTGGGACTCTCTTCGTCACCTCACTGCCTTCTCACTATCTCCTCTTATCCCAGCACTTCTCACTATCCCCTTCTCTTGAATCTTCAAAAGACCCTCTGATCTAGCACATGTAATCCTGGAAGGAGGATCACCTTTCTTTCTTCCATCTCTTGCACTCTCATTTTAGCCAGGCAGAAAGAAACCTGCTTGCTTTTCTACCTTATTTCTTTATTTTACTGGTTATTTATGCCCTGTTCTGTAGAGAAGCTAAAAGCACCTTTCCCAGCACAGAGCAGTCCACTTCTGACCAAGGGAGGAGCAAGTAACGTGTCCTCAGAAAACTAAGGAAAAAAACCCACAACTCCCTTTGGAATCAGGGATTTGTAAGTCCCAGAGATCCATCAAAAAGAAACTCCTGGAAAAGCCTCTGCAGCAGCCTGAGAACAGGTACCACCCTCAACACGAGTGAATACAAAATCCGTACAGCTGTCCTGATTCAAAAAATACTTCCCTGTCTTCCCGTGGATGGAGAAGGATCGATACGGGTTCAGCTGGGGTCTCCTCATCAAGCTTTGCTGGCACTGAGACAGCAAACTCTGGCAGGAAGCGTTCCTGTGGGAGCCACGGCACCAGCACCACTCTCCTGTGGGAGGTGACACCCCAAGTCCCTGTCTCCCACTGCCCCTGGGGTGCTCATGGGCAGAGAGAGCAGCTACCTGGCTGGGACAGTGGAATGTGCCTTTTAGAACACAATGTACGGAGGCTGACTCACCCTTGAAACACAGGAAAACCCAGGCAGGAGCGAGGCTGAGCGGATTAGACACATAATAATGGCAGGGAAGCTAGCAGTCCAAAGGAGGAACAACTGGGAAGAAAAGCATGATGCTCATCTTTAAACTGAAAGAGGAGAGATCTAGACTAGATGTTAGAAAGAGATTCATTACTCAGAGGGTGGGCAGGCCCTGGCACAGGGTGCCCAGAGAAGCTGTGGCTGCCCCTGGATCCCTGGAAATATCCAAGGCCAGGTTGGACGGGATTTGGAGCAGCCTGGGATAGTGGAAGGTGTCCCTGCCTATGGCAGGGAGTTGGAATGAGATGAGTTTTAAGGTCCCTTCCAAGCCAAACCATTCCATGATTCCTGCTGTTTCTGGGTATCTTGCATTGCTCTTGGGGATGAGACATTTAGGAAATAAAAGGGAAAAGGAAAAAGTTGTTTTTTTTAATGTGATGATGTGTCTAAGCCATGTCCAACATGATTTATTTTGTGGCTCTACTTGATAAGCTGTGCTTTTGGAAGCTGTCGTTAGAAATAGGGTGTTGTGCTGTGCTTTAACCGGTGAGGGGACCAGCCCTGAGCCTGTCCCTCGCTGATCTGTGCTGTACCCCCTGCACCTCACGCTGTCTCCACTGCCTCGGCAGCCTCCTGCTCAGGCTGTTGCTTGGGGATTTAGAAGCACAGGGAAGAATTTCTTCCTAATACCTAATCCAAACCTACTCTCTGTCAGAGTGAAGCCAGTCCTCAACATTAACACTTGATAACCAGAGGACTTGATAATTTTCCCCAAAGACCTGAGCTCCCCTTTAAACTCCCCCCTAACCTTGGTTTGGGGAAGGATGGCAGTAAGAACTTCTAAAAACCTTTTTTTTTTCTGCAATTCCATGCATCTGCCCAAGGTCTCATAAACCCTATGTTGAGACAAACAATTTTTCCCTTTAATTTCTCCTCATGTTGCCAAAGGAACCAGCCTTTACAATCCAGCCCAAAGAACTGGCCAAGCACACTGGGAAGTCACATCAGAAGAGGTGTCAAAGCAATCAACTGGTGACACCAGTTGTGTCAAGCAGATGTTAAAAATATCTGGTTTTTAAAAAGACCCGGTGTTTTATTATAGAAGTGCTCAGCTGGTATGTTGGGGTTTGTTTTCAAAGGGGCCCCAGCCTCTGAGGGCTCCTGGGAACATCTCAAGAACCAAGGCAATGGGGTCCTAAAACCTCTCCACAACATCTCCTGCAGGGATAATGTACCAGGAAAAGGCTCAGAAAGCATTGGCATGGAAAGCACATTCCAGCATGGGATGTCTGTGTTAAAGAACAGGAACAAGGTGGGAAAGGAGGAGAGAGAAAACAATGGAGAAAGCAAAAACCCGCACTTCTGTCCTTTTCTAGAAACAGAGGGATGACTCCCTCCTTCCCTCTCCCAGTTCACCACATCTTCTTGCAACCAGCAGAAGAGATCCCAGCTCTGCCGGCATCCTTGCCAGGTCCAAGGAATTAACACGACTTAAACCCTTGGCATTACCTGAGTGGGGGGAAAACCCCCAACCCAGTCAGAACCAAACCCACATAACCCTGGCACAGCCTTCCTTGCTGAAACCGTTCCCTTTGAGGCACTGTTTTCAGCCACAGCCTTTTCCCGAGTGCTGACATCCCCCTGGCAGGATCAGACCAAGCCTTATCACCCGTGGCTGTGGAGCAGGAGAGAGTCAGGGTCATTTGCCAGGGCAGGGAAAAACTAACCCTGCATCCCCCCTCCCAGCCCTCCTGCCACGGCTCCCGCTCCCCCTCCCGTGCTGATTGGAGAAGCTCATCTTTCTGCTGATTGCAGCTGATGGTCCTGGCTGGGTTTTGCCCTTCCAAACCAGACCCTCAATTATCAAGGCTCTGGATTTTATAAAAGGTTTGGGTTTTTGATTGGGGTTTTTTTTTCCAGTTCAGCTAGTGAGTTTATTTTTTGCTTCAGCTCTTCCCTGTCCTGTCTGGATGTGCTGATGGATTTTGGGGCTTGCCAGAATCCAGCAAAACCAGGCTCGCTGGGTAGTATTAACTTCTAACCCCTGCATAAAAATAGCTGCAATAAAGCAGAGTGAATAATATCAGCTTCACCTAATGTAACTTTGATTAAAAAGCGCTGCCCTCTTCATCACTCCTGGGTGGTAAATCCAGAGAAACGTCCTTCCCGAGGGATGGAAAGCCAGCAAGGACTGGGGAGAGAACTGCCAATATGACACAGGCATATTCCAGGGCTGCTGCTGAGCCTAACAGGGAAGGTGGAGGGACCAAACTCAGAGGAAAAGTCAACAAAATAGGGAATAAAGGCAGATTCCTGCCCATCTGGGCAGCAAGGCAGCCCAGGGACCCTTCCAACTTAAGTCCAGTTGCAGGACCAAACCACTGAGGTCCATGGCACAAAAGCCTCATCCTTTCCCTTCCCTCAGATGCAAAAACCTCCACATATTTAATTATTCTCCTCTTCACTCCTGGTGCCGGCAGACTGTGTCAGGAGCTGTTTTGTTACAGCGTGCAGGAGGAGGCAGAAAAGGTTTTAATTTCACGCCATGCACCAGGCGCTGCAATTTTGGACACTGTTTGTTATCTGACTTCTGGCCCTAATCTCTGGTCCCGGCGCTCCTCAGGCAGCCGCGGCCAGTTGGCTTTTTAATTTATTCTCTGCTAGAATGGGGATTCTGTTCAAGTGAGAGCCCTCACTGCCCAGGCATGCTGGTTTAATAACAAAATGCCTTCGAGTTTGGAGGTGTGACTTTGTGCCAAGTTCGGTGCCACTCCTGTGCCACAGCTAACAGGGTTGAAGGAAACCCCACTGCTGCAAATCATCCTTCAACTTTTGCTCATCCAGAAAGGAAAAAAAAAATCACCTAAAATGGGATTAAAACAAATTCCCAGATCTTTCCCTCATCAGATGGGGGAACCGTAACCTCAAATCCAATGATGATCTTCTGGAGAGTGAGAGGAGTCCTAGGATGGTTTGGGTTGGAAAGGACCTTAAAGCTCATCTCATTCCATCCCCCTGCCATGGGCAGGGACAACTTCCACTATCCTAGGTTGCTCCAAGCCCTGTCCAACCTGTCCTTGGACACTTCCAGGGATCCAGAGGCAGCCACAGCTTCTCTGGGCGACCTGTGCCAGGGCCTGCCCACCTTCACAGGGAAGAATTCCTTCCCAGTATCTCATCCAGTCCTGCCCTATGGCAGTGGGAAGCCATTCCCTGTGTCCTGTCACTCCATGCCCCTGTAAAAATCCCCTCTCCAGCTCTCTTGGAGCCCCTCTAGGTACTGGAAGGAGCTCATTCCCCAGCAGAGGATTGAGGGTAACTTGGAAAGCTACTGCCCTCATCTCTCAAGGCTGGTCCTTTGCCCAGAAGGCAGGTGAAGAATTTCCTACATTTTTGGCATGAGCAAAAAGCAAGGCATAAAGTCACATTTGCAGGCTGGGAAGCCACAGCACCCCTCTTGTGTTGGATGTCCAAAAAACCCCCCAAAAACTGGCTGAGCACCTCTGAGACAATCACACCCCAGGGAAACTCTCCCCCCAAAGTTTTTGTTGTGTGAGCCTTCTTCCCAAAGCCTGACCCCTGTCCTTCTTGCCGGGTGGTTTGTCAATACAGAGTTCAGGCCTCCGGGAAAGGACGGGGGATGAAAGGAATCAAGAGCAGGTAATTGCTGCGTGAAAATGACAGCGCAGCGATTTCCACGGACTAACACAGACTGTGGAATACCAAGAGGCAGCCGACAGCGGAGAATCAATACCTCCCAAGAGGTGGGATTATTAGGGAGAGAAAGGGGCTTGAAAGATCCATAAGAGCCTGATGAGCGACTATTTCCAAACGACTGCTGGCTGAATGAGAATTGCCTTCGGAAGGATGCCGGGCCCATTCCCAGGGCCTGCCTTCAACCTGGGGACGCTCCGGCAGGAACGGCGAAGTCTGGCATCAAAACACGGCTGTGCCATCATCCCCCACCTTTCTAAGCCCCCCCTGTTGCAAAAGGGAGCTCTCCCCTTCCCTTGGTGCCCCTGGAAGGTGCCAGGTAACACCCCAATACGGATTTTAGGGAAAGCCAGCTCTGGCGTTTTGGTATCTGCACTGGCATTTCCTTCAGAAAGGCAGGAAAAGGAGGCCGCAGGAGAACACGTGGGGTTGCAATTCTTCTTACCCAAAGCACCTCTGCAGTCATTAACAAACCACACCTGTCAATTCCCTGCAGTCATGTTCCACCAGTACTTTTTAAACCACAATTTCCGTGCTTTGTTCAACTCCTCCACACTGTAGCCACACATAAGGTCCATCCTACAGAACCACGGACATCCCCCCAAAATGATGAGTATATCTGTTTTACACCTCTCCATAAAGCCATGGGAAGCCACCAGGATCTCCTCCAGCACTCTTGAGTGACGATGACTTCAGTTCTCAGCCCCAGGAGAGCTGGTTACCCACAGCAGCCATCCCGCTCCCCAGGGACAGCCCAGCATCCGAGCAGCCAAGACAACACAGGACAACAACATCACTTTGCTTCTCCCTGATACATCAAGGGTACACCTGTCAAACTATCCTTAGGATCAGTCTCTTGGAAAACACAAATTCAGGCACCTCCAGATGAAGACTGCCCTCTGGACACGAACAGGGAGCTCATTTTAAACAAGGATGCCTCTGGGCATTCCAGCTTTCCACAGGTTTCACGCACCCAGCAGCTCTCTCTGCCAAGAACAGGCTGCTGAAAACACAGCCTGGAAGCTGCTTTCAGTGACTTGGGGGAAATTCATGTTCAGCTTAGTGCTAAGCATGTTAAAATACAAAAGTTCCTCCTGGATGAGAGCAGCCAGGAGGCTCAGGAGTCTCATTTTCCCAGGGGAGAACCAACTGCTCACAGCAATCTGGGTAGGAAAAAGGAGTGAAAACCAGAAGAGCTCTTTCCTCTCTGACCCCCATGCAGCTCCAGCCTGTGCACAGTTATTTATTTATTTAAAGTTGGTTTTGTTTTTTTTTTCCAAATTTAAATATAAATAGGGTTTTATTTTAGGAGGAGACAGAAGCACAAGCAAGGATGGAGTGAGGAGAAACCTAAAAGAGCAATTTTTGAAATGTCAGCAGGCAAGAGTTTGCCCAGGGACAGCTCGGATGTACCATTTCTTTCTCAAAGGAAGGTTAAAAGGTGTTATATGCCTCAGTTTGCACCCTTTAGGTCATCAGGTGGACTCTACAGCAGGAAAAGAGCAAGGCATAAGACATGCTCTGCAAAACCTACATCCAGCAGACTTTCTTCTATTGATATTTATTTTCTATCAAGTGTAAGAAGAATGAAAAGCTTTTTTGTTTAACTGGAGGAACTATTTGCTAGCACTTGGCTCAGGCCAGGGAAAGAGGGTCAAAAACTAAGGACGCATACCCTTCTCGGACAGGAGCAGAGATGGAGCTGCACGTGCAGCCCCCAGCTCGGAGAAGCTCTGGCTCGGCACCAGCAGTGCCACAGCCAGCCCTTGGAGCTCCTCTGGCATCTGCAAGGATGGGGAAGCCCAGGGATAAGGGGCAGAGGAAGGGAAGAGCTGAGAAGTGGGGGCAGCAAGGGAAAATTCCTTCCTCTCCACTCCTGCCACCCTACAGAGCCTTTTGCACTACTAAATCTTGCCTCCTCCAGCATCCCACCCTGTCTGTGGTGGGAAGGTGGGTACTGGATCCACATACCTTTGCTGTGATTCTGAAAGCACAAAAATCAACAAAAGGAGTCCTCTAATTGAAAAGCCAATTAATGAGACCAGTAAGGAAGCCCAACATCCCCAATAAATCACCAAACCACCAGGAGCTGTTACCACAATCCTATCCCTCCCTCGATGCCTGGATAAGAGGCAGTGAATCCAGCAGCAACAAATGTGGGATATTTTGGGCACTGCCAAGCCCACCACTGACCCATGTCCCCAAGTGCCACATCCACACACCTTGTGAATCCCTTCAGGGGTGGTGACTCCAGCATTGCCCTGGGCAGCCTATTCCAAAACCTGACAACCCTTTCAGTGAAGAATTTTTTCTTAATATCCAATCTAGACACCCACTGAAGCAAAACACTGCAGTCAAAGAAAAATTCACCTGGCTGAGGACAACCCAGAAGCGAGCGCTAAGGCTGCAGCCCAAAGTGCACTTTAAATAAATAAAAGCTTAAAAAGAGCACTTTTGGTATCTGGATGTAGTTCTTGTTCTCAACACATTCTGTGTACTCGGTGCAAGACTTAAGAAGGAAATTTAAACAAAAGCACCTTGTCAAAGCTGTGATAAGGAGGAGGATGTTTTTGGAGAGGGGAAGAATGATGCCTATTAATCACCCATTGCAGCCAGCCCCAAGGGGTGAAAGCAGCAATGCCAGCTCGGCACGGGTGCAGTACCCAAGCCAAGTGCAGACCTGCTCCCACGCCCTGGCAGTGCCCACCTGCTCCTCCCGCAAAACCTCATTAAAATGCAACAAGCAAAAATAAGGTTTCAAGAATGCATCTCCTTCAAAACAGCTGCACCCGGCAAACATTCCGTGACCTAAGACTCAAACGTTGCTCTTCTTCCCATCCGTCAGGCTTGCTGAAGGATTTGCTGTGTGGGTTTTGTTTTGTTTATTACTTCTAATGACTTTCTCATTATCATTTCACTGTGAAACATAAACGATGGTTATGGGAGAAATCATATTATTTGGATGGCTTTATTAAATTAGAGAGCAAATCTGTGTATATTTCTGGCTCAGGATAAATGTTTGAACTTTGAGAGGCCAAAATTCATTTTCAGACAAAGCCATTTTCGGAAGCTTTGGAATCAGTGGTTAAATTTTCCCTCAGCTGCAAAGGAGATGTATGGGGGTATTTCTCAATTCAATCCCTCCTAGAGATTTAACCAAATCACCAGCCCAAACTCCTGCTTCTAGTTCTGCTTATGAGAAACCCGAGACTTGTGGAACATAATGGAGAAATAAAGGGAAAATAGCGCTGAAAAGAAATACAATAAAATAATAAAATCATCCTGTCTCCATGCCCCCATTCCCCTAGTCCTCAAAGAGGGACTTCAACCAGCTAACACATTTTCTGTGAATAAGATCACTGTCTTCACACCTTCACAACATGAACAAGTGCTTATTCCTACAGGTACTGCTACAACTGAGAACACCAGCACAGCTCCACCAGGAACAGTAACAGCCAGCAGACCTTCCGTGCAGGTGGAAAACCGTGCCAGCGTGGGATACCTGCAAGGATTAGAGATGTGCCACCTGAAGTATACAAGGAGAAGTCTGGCACCTTCTCTGCATCAGGTTCCTGCAGGACCCAGCCTTTGGTGACAGCAGAAGACAAGCGAGTGTGACACAGACACACAGGATGAGAAAGCTGTTGCTGAACAGGTAGAAGTTTCAGTTTCCTCCTCTTTTCCATCCCTCCATCCCTTCCTCCCCCCCAGTTCAAGGAAGGGAACAGAAGCCAAATGCATTTTCCATGCAACAAATCAAAGCCCCCCCTGCCCCAGCCTTTTAGAACCAATACCTGACACTGGAATAAACCTGTTAAAAAGAATAAATTCCCCCAAGCACACCCAAAGGGAGAAAGCAATAGAAAATCAACCCTGATAAAAGCTGTATTAAATGAAAGCACTTTCAGTGTGCCAACTCAAAATGTATGGCCCACAACAAGCTTGGTGAGAGAAATCCCTGCTGGAAAAATACTGCCAGGGAGAGTGGAGGGGAAATATGTGGTGTTCTCCACTCACCATTAAGGCAGAGAATACATGACCTACAAGGAACAGGCTCTGAAGCAGTGGGACAGGTCCGTGGTCTATAGGATGCCACAGACAGAGGGTCTCAAGTAGCCCAACCATTTTGTGGGAGCACAGGATTGGAAGGGACACAGAGCAGGAATATGCCAAGCTGGAAACAAGCAAGATCTACTCTGCTAACAATTCAGCAATCAGTATCAAAGGAACTTGAGGGAAAACCAGGGAAAGGAGTGGTTTTTGAAGCAGGAACAGCTCCATAGCATTGGGCATGAGGAGCTGAACTAAGCCTCTGGAGGATGGAAATCAGGAGCCAGCACTGCCTCTCCACTGCCCAGAGCACAACACACCTGGCCATCCTTCCTGCACCTCGACAAGCTGCAGCTGAGCAGAAATGCTGCCTGAGGCACCCCAGGAGTCCTGGACTTGCTTAACCCTCCCTGCCCTGGTGGCACACGGTGGGTGGGCAGCAGGAGCAGCTCCCCCAACTCCAGAGCCAAGGGATGCCCACCCCGCTGCCCAAGGAAAAAGGAGAGGAAAAAGCAGATGTCTAAGTAAACTGAAATAAATGAACTTTAGATGTGAGAAGAATGAGTTAATTAAAACCTCCTTGCCTCAGACCGTTTGGGAGTTCCAGGCAACCACCATGTGTCAGCACTACCACTTCCTCTCCAAGGACTCCCACTGGATCACTCAAATCCCCCAAAACACTCCATAGCATGTTTCTCTTCCTTCTCTCTAAGTCCTGAGGTCCTTTGGTCCTTGCAGGCAGATTTATTTCCATGAAAGCCATGCAGCCCCTCTCTTTCCTTCCTGCTCCTCCTCCTCACTCCCTGCCAGGGCGCCCAGCAGCTCTCTGGGTTTCTGACACCAACCAGTCCCACTATGGCCATGACACCACCTACAAATGGGAGGAAAATCCTTGTGAATCCTCCCCACCGCCCTGGTGCAGAAGGACCTAAACCAGGAGACCACTCTGCATCAAGGCTGACACCCACCAGCCCATTTCCTGGCATTCTCATCCTCCTGGACAGAGAGGGGAAAGCTTACACTCCTGAGCTTACACAAAAACACTGGTTGTGACAAGTGCTTACCTTCCCCACAAATGCTTTAAGACAATTCTTGAGCTGAGACTGAAAGGAGGCAGAAAACCCCACAATTCCATCTGCTTTGACAATGCTTTTAAACTCTACACGTGTCCAGTTGTAGTGCATTTCTAAACCCAAAGCCTGGCAGATGTTTCAGATGCTCGGATGGAAGCCATGGATATGTCTGGGAGCGCACAAAGCGAGGGATGGTGTCTGAAACCAGCTTCCCAGCCTGTCCAGAGCCTGCACTGAATAGAAAGCTGAGTTGCAGCAGGCAGCAAGGAGCAACACCACGTTTCACACACCACCTGCACCTCGGAACGGGGCTGCAACACCACACACGGTGATGAAGAACTAATGTGACACTCTTTTAGCAAACTCCTGTGTCCAGGAATGGCATCCTGCTTCTTACAACAAAAGGACAGAAATCCTATAAACACATTTATCCTTTGCAAAACATCTCTTGACACCAAATCGATGGGAATAACCTGCACCCTTTGCCCACAAGAAGCTGGTGGAGCACCTGCTTCAAGCACAAGGAGGGCTCCATGTCCCATTCCCCCTCTCCCCCAGTGTTGCCATCCCCTTCATTCCTGGCCACACCATTTTCCAGAAGCAAAAGCACCCCATGGGATCCAGCACTCCACCAAATGGATGGGGAGGCAGAATGAAAAAGAGAAGAGCAACTTTTGCCAGTTATCTTTTTCCAAACTCACAGAAAGAGAGAGAGAAAAGAGCCAAGCCTCCTTGGGAGGCAAAGCCTTCAGAAGTTAAATGTATCATGAAAAAGAAAACTTCTGTCACTGCTTAAAAAGGTTTTTGACGGGTCTTCATTTGTAACCCACAAACAAATGCAGTTTCTCACGCTCCATGGACTCTAATACCACTTCAGAGCAGAACCTGAACCCAACCCTCTGTGAAAAGCTGGAGAAGCAACCACATTAAAATAGCTCTCTCCACTGCCTTTGGGCACACCAGAAATCTTTCATTTCAGGAGCTGCACCAAAAGTGCCTGGGAGCACAACCTGAACAGGCAGAAACTGCAGCTCAGAATCATTTCAATGGCTTTGGGTGGGCCAGTCGCAGTTAAGTCAAGCCTAACAAACGAGGCATTATTACACAAGACAGAAAGAAAAAGTGCTTTGCCCTATTTAAGCAAGTTTCAGAAATCCCTTTCAGTGCCTGAGTTGATGAGAGAAACTGGTCATAACCCTACAATTCAGGTCCACGTGGCCATTGTGTGCTGCCTGGGAAAAGGGGACAGAGAGTAAATGGAAGAGTCACCCACCCACAGCGGGGTTAGGGATAGAGGAGAGAAATAAGAACACAGACCACCTCAAAAGGCAGAAGCAGTGGCACAGGGTGCCCACAGCAGCTGTGGCTGCCCCATCCCTGGAAGTGTCCAAGGCCAGGCTGGATGGGGCTTGGAGCAACCTGGGATAGTGGGAGGTGTCCCTGGCCAGGGCAGGGGACTGGAACAAGGTGAGCTTTAAGGTCTCTTCCAACCCAAACTATGAACATGTCCATGGGCCACAGTCTCCGCTCTCAATCTGAAACCTCAAAACCAGCTACATGAGCACCAAGAAGCAGTCCCTGGCTGCCTGCTCCACATCCCACCATTCCTCCTTACTCATCCACTTCAAAGTTTAGCCAGCACAGCCTACTTGCCCAGAAAGTCCCTTGTAAGACATTTACAAAGACAGGTGAGCCTGGAATTCCATATTTCATCTGGACTATGTGAGCAGAGCATTTTTACCTCTTAATTTTGTGTTAATTTTGCCTCCTTGCCTTCTTTCTGCAGAGTTCCCAAGATTTTGTCAGCCACTAATTCATCCCTCATCCCGAGGGCTACAGAGCCCAGGTTTGTCACCAGCCAGAGGAATCCTCTGGAAAGAAAACCTGCAGGAGAGAGATAAGCAGCATGTCCTCCACTCATTGGAATTCAGGGAAAATACCAAAACAAATATTAATGAGAGGCACTTAACTGTGCCTGTTCAGCAATCAATAACACACGAAAGGGGTACACAACTGTGCTGAGCATCTCACACCATTGCTGTGCTGGGGTTCAAACGGGAGCGGTCTTCTCTAATCCCCTCCTTGGGGCTGCACCAGCAGCTGTCCAAGCCCCTGCCCCTTCCACAAACTCCCAGGACTAGAGAGACACGGGACAGTGACTAAAACCTCGATTTTGTGTTTAAAGATTACATCCACCCTGACTCTCTTTTTGTTAAGATTTTTATTAATCTGCTTCTTCTGATTATTCCAAAACATGATCCATTTGGCCATCCCAGTGAGTGCTCTGGAGCATCTCTCTATGTGTGGGTGGCATTTTCCTCACAGGCATCACAGGAAGAAAGCATGGGGCTGCTTAGTGGAGCTCTGAGTGGGGAAGGGGGACAGCCAGAGGATGTGACCACAGAAGGATTCAGGGCACCTGAGCTGCAGGGACTCAGAGCGCACCAGCCACCTGCAAGGAAGGAGAGACTGCAGGTCAGGAACCTCTTTACCTTTCTGCAAAAAAGAAAAACCTTAATCTTAGGGTGGCATCTCCTCTGCAACAACCCTTTAGTGCCCACCTCCTGCTCAGGGAGGTGGCTGAGGGGACCCAGCCCAGGAGGTGCACCCCCGGCTCCCGCTCCTCCAGCAGGATTCCAGGCTGGCATTCGAGGGTGCCTGAGCGGGTCCCGCCGCGCGGGCTGCGAGAGGAGAATGGCTTTCAGCTCAATTACCCTTCACATTCCGATTCCATAACGCTCCAGTGAGGCTTTTAAAGCAGATCCCCCCCCAATAAAGCCTGCCTGCTGCAGCCCAGCCTTAAGCTCAAACGTGCAGAAGGGAGGTGAGGCTCCGCTCCTCTGTCCCTGCTGCCTGCCTTTCCCAAAGATCTCCTTGAGGTTGCTTCTCCTCTCCTCACCAGCTACCATTTATGTGGCTCCTTGCTCTTCTTCCAGCCTCTGCTTGCCTCTCCCAAGCCCAAAACATGTGAGGATCAGACTCCTTGGTGTTAGGTGCAAGCATCTGGGCCACCAAACACCCCATCCACCCCACAGACATGAGCCAGCACAGTGCAGACACCCACACTCTTTTTCAGAGGTGCCCTCATAAGAAAAAAAAGGTGGTGAAGCGCTCACTGCTTTGTACAACCAGGTGAGAAATAGGTTTGCTGCCTGCTGGAGGAGAGCTGACCTCCTCCCAACATTGTCTGGGCAGATCAGTGGTGACACGCGAGCGCACAGCGAGACATCGAGGTGGTGACAAGGGACAGATGATGGAGCACACGCTCTGGAGGTGCAACCTTGCTGCAAAAACTGCCCTTCAGACAGGGCAGGTCTTTTGTTCGAGGCCCTCAGAAAGGAGGTGGCCAAGGGAAAGCCTTGCAGTGACATGGTGGGACACCAGGCTGGTGGTGATCTCTGTCACTGGAGGAGGATCCAGGCTTCCAGCGTTCTCCCAGCACTCCTCCTGAAGCTCAGGAGGTCCTCAGGCCCCAGCAGGACCTTGCAAGGGTGCTCAGAGGCAATGCCACGACTGTGTCCCACAGGACAGAGATCCCCACCTGCATAACTCCCAGCTTTCTCCCAGACACCCGTTTCCCTGCTGACTGCAAGGACTGGGGTGACTCGCAGTGCCGCAGTCCTCATGGGGCTCACACCAGCGGGCACAGCTTCTTTGCAAAATTTCTCTCCCCACAGGCATGAGTTATACACAGGAAAACAAAACATCCACCTGTCCTGCTATTTCCCCAACCAGCCCAAACCCCTCGATGTTTCACAGGCCATCAGCTGTTCACTGCTGTGGAACAGCTCTCTGCCTTAACCCTCTCAGCCCCCTCGAAGGCAAGGCACGGGCAGCACATCCTGGAGCGTTTTCTCCTGGGAGGCTGAGGAATCTGCAAACACACATCTGGCTGTGCGTTTCCAGTGCGTTTAATTAAGTGATTTTCCAAGCACTGGCACAGTAGCTCCTGACCCAGGTAGATTTGGTCATCCAAACCACACAGGCAGTAAAAATTGGTCCCCTTTTGGGGTGTTCATCCAGCTCTGGTTAAGGGATGGAGTATGGGTAGATCCCTCTTTTTCCACAGCTCGGAGAACCATGCTCTCAACTTACCTCTAAATAAAGATTTACTAATTAGGGAAGGATCATCTTCCTCCTGGCAATGAGTGGAGAAGTGCTAAAAAAGCATCCCTTTGATGAGCAGACCAGCCTATCAGTTACAAACTCCAGTTTTCCTCCTGAAGCACCAGTTTGAAGACAGTGCTGGTGGCCATCCTGGCACATCCAGCCGGACTCCAGGTCAGGAGGCGCCTCCAAACACGTGCGAGTGACTGCGATTAACCACACACAGGCTGACTTCACTAACTCCTCCTCTTCTCCTTTCCCTCCTTCCCATTACCCTTTCCAGTTTGATTTAGAATTGCAGGACAAGCCTAAGGAAGTTACATATCACCACAATGAAAGCCAAGACAAGGTTTGAAAAACAGGAGGGTTGTTGGTATAACCAATCACCTGAGCCCAGAGATGTGGCCAAACCCATCAAGACCCCTTAACCACACGGAATGAGCTAAATTTCCTGGAGAAAGAGGGACAAACGACCATTATCCTACACAAAGTGACAGTTGTGACCACCTCTCCTTTTTCACCCACACTGGGTTTGCATCCTGTCTCAGAGAGTTTTACAAATCTCCCATAAAGCAAATCCCCCAAACTAAAAGCTCCCCATTTTTCTCTCTGTGAACCAAAATTGCCTTGAACCCTCTATTCACTTTCCCTGCTACCTCCATTCTTCGTGCTGACAAAACAAATCAACCACATTTTAAGTTCCCACAGCAATTAATAGCTGAAATTAAGTAATGGCCCCCTAATTTTGATTGAAACTTCTACTTAGATCAAATTCCCTCCAATTGTAATGAAAGTAGTTTGAAGCCAATACGAACAGTTCAATTCACACATAAATATTTAAAAAACTTATAGAAAGGCTGATTTAGTCTATTATTTTACCACAAAGTTTGACCAGCAGTAGAAAGCTTATTATACATGACTGTCACTGACACATTACAAACTAATAAAACACAAAATGCAATTCTCAAGAAGAAATTGGAATGAATCTATTGCAAGAGCGATTTTTATGGTTCTTTTGAAATGCTATTTCTCCCCAGCTTTGCTGTCAAAATGGCAACATTTTCCCTAAATATTTCCATCTTAATTAAAAATGGTGTTTTTATTGAAAAAAGGGCCTCTTGTGCCAGCTGCAGCTTCACATTCCCGTGCTGCATGAAGTGAGGATGCTAATGTGTGCCCACCTCATGGATCTGCTGCTGATCTTGGTTACCGCAGGTGGAAAAGAGCCTGGACCCTAAAATTCCTGCGTCCCTCACAGAGCGCCTTTCAGCGCGACCTTAATCATCCCTTAATTTAGCTGCTCTGACTGGAAAAGGAGCCTAAACCAACAAAATGCATGATTAAATGGGTAAAAAATATTAAATATACTTTCAGTGATGGGTTTTTTGCTTCCTGGCATGGAGCGGTTGTCACTCAGACAGTGTCGTCACTGCCTGAACGAGTTAAAAACCATTCCTACACCCAGGCACGGTCCTGCTCCTGCTGCTGACTCCAAAGGTGAGGTACAGAGAGGGAGGTAAACAAAACAGGGATGTGAGGGGAGAGGATGCAGCTTTTGCTGGCTGGCATGAGATAATAAGTTACATCCCAGGCTTCTGGGAGAAGATGGTAACCAGAGGAAAGGGAGATAAAACAAAACTAATTGCCAGCGGGTCACATTTATTCCCTCCTCACCCCTCTGCTCCCGGCAGCACAGAGCCCTTCCTCCTGCCAGGGACAGGGAAGAGACCTTGAAGCCATCTGCTGCCCAGATGTGTAAGTGTAATTACACGGAAAGGGCTGGGCTGGAATGTCCCCTGGAAAAGAGGCCTTCCAGCCCAGGCCTCAGCTGCTCCTGCAGCAGCAAGTGCTGTGGGACCACAAGCCACTGTTTCTGTCCAGAGGAACGCCCTGGTCTGAGCAACTCACTGCCAGCAGCATCCTGAGGAGCCACCACCACTTGGCAGCAGCCATTCTAAGCTCAGACACTGTCCTGACCTCAAGGATGACACTGGGACAGACCCATCAGAGCTGTGAAATCAGCAGATACGTGCCCTCAGCACCCATGTGAAGGCGCTTGGGGAGTGAGGATGATTTTCCTTGTTCCTGTTTCTTCCATGAGGAATGATTACTGATTTGTCCAAGTTACCTTACCCCTCTTTGCCTGTGTTCTCCTCACTCAGAGAAGGTTGCTGTACGCTTTCCCTTCCCTAATTTCCCAGCATGACAGCTCCTCCACGGAGGCACTGAATAACTTGCTGCCCCACACAGGCTTCCCTTTCCTCTCAAAATCTGCTGTTTTCCCCCCTTTCTGCTCTTCCCTGTCCCCCTCGTCCTGCCCAGCACTACACTGGCCAGAGCAGCATGACTGTTTCTAATTTCCAGGCTTCCCCCGCTTTGCTGCAGTACCCTTCCAGAAAGAGCCCAAGTTTTGCCTGGTGGAAATGACTGTTATCTCCAGGACACTTTACACATTATTTCCACGCCATTTGGAGTTTTCCGCCCCAGTAGTTTCTGTTGCATCTCTCATCTCACTCCTCGGTCACGTGTATTAAAGGACCAGGGTCTCCTGTTCACTGGTGAATCCAAACAAGGGACAGTGGACACTTTCTTTCTCCCTACTACATCACTTAAGACTCTCTGACATCACAGCAAACACGTCAGCAGTAACGACAAAAACCTGCACTCAGATGACCTTCAGAGGGAAGGATGCTTGAGGTGAGCACCTACTTGGTCACAGCTTCAAAGGAAAAAGTTATTTAAAATGAGGATGGGGAAGCCCTGGCCCAGGGTGCCCAGAGCAGCTGTGGCTGCCCCTGGATCCCTGGAAGTGTCCAAGGCCAGGCTGGACAGGGCTTGGAGCAACCTGGGGCAGTGGAAGGTGCCCCTGCCCATGGCAGAGTGATGGACTAAATGACCTTTAAATATCCCTTCCAACCCAAACCATTCTAGGATTCTGACATCTACAACATCAGCTGTGCAAACCCCTCAGCCCCAACCCCATGTTTTACTCCATGCACTGCAGACTGTTTTAAGTGCTTTTCTCCAGTCCTGGCGGAAAAAAGCAGGGAGAAGATGACAGCTGGTGTCTGCTGTGCTTCCAAGCTCTCGCGTGAAGACACCGCCAGCATCCCAAAGCCAGAAGGAAAGCCCAAGACAGGGCCTGCACTTCCCAGCCCATTTATGTTTTGCTTGCATGTGGGAAGCAACAATAAACACCATTAAAACTGAGGATGTCCAGGAAGTTTGGGAAGTGTTTCACCGGCTGCAGATTATCACCAAATACCTGTGCAACAGAGACCCTCTTGCTACAGCAAACACCAGTCAAATCCCCACTTCCTAGTTCTCCAACAGGCACTGGAGGTGAGAGATCACCAGCACTGGGCACGCCAATGGGATGCCAGGTTGGAGGAGAGATGGAAGTGCTTGATCTACCCAGGAAGGAGAAACAGCTTTTCTGTCCAACAGTGCTTAATGAACACAGCTTCAATAACTCACTAAATTGCTTGCTGCCTTTCCAGGAAGTTTTAAAAACAACAAAACACAAGAAATAAATAATTTTTTTAAACTGCATCCAATCTGCTGAGAAGTTCAAGACACTTGCAAATTTTGCATGCTCAAAGGTGGCGGAAGGAAGGGAAGGCTGGATTTGAGGGATAATTTATTCACTGTAAATTATTCGTTCAGTTCTAAACTCCACATGGAAACATAGGGATAAGGAGAGAAGGAAAACAATAAGTGAAGGGGGAAAAAAAAGAAATGAGGAAGGAAAGCAGCCAGCAATGATTATAGACCATGTTTGCAATGTGGTAGGAACATCTTCCTTATCAGCTCTGTTATCATCACCTCCAATGTAAAGGCCCTTTATTTAAAGGAGGGGAGGAAAAAAAGCCCCAGAAGGTGTCTGGGAGTGTGCAAGGGAATAGCTAATGCAGCTGAGGGGGAGCTCAGCTCGTGGCAGCTGCTTCATATGCGCAGCATCAGGCCTCGAGCCATGGCAATAGAATTATACGAGCCCCTGAAGACTCCCAGGCAGGATGGCAGGGAAACTGATGTAATTACTGACATTATTATCCTTAAAGCAAAATAATAATTTTAATTACAGCAAGGGCTTTTGGGCCTTTCTCTGCTCCTCCCTGCCCCTGCTCACTGGGTAGCACAGTCTGGTTCCAGGCTGTGCAATGGGACAGGGCAGCAACGCTCCCCTCCTTCCTCTCTCCCTTCCCCGCCAAATACTTTTCTGCACAATTAAGAAAAAGACATCATAAAAGCCACAGTTTCAGCTACACCCCCATATTAAGGATGGAAATGGTGTCCATCAGCTTGTGAAGGCTCAATCCCAAAGGCTGCTGTCTGAGCAGAAGGGACTGCTGCTGATGGCGAGTGCCCACCCGCCTCCCAATTAAAATAAATTGGCAAATCAGGGCTAAGCTCAGGAGATAAGACACCTGCAAGCTGGACTGTGGTTGCCTCAACGTTGCTGTGTGCAGACCAGAAACTTTCCTCTCCATTTTTAAATTCCTTTCCCACAGCCCTGCCTCTTTACTGGTACTTGCTTGAGTTCAGTACGAGATGAGCACATTCCCAAGGCAGAGGGTTTTAGTTACAAATTTGAAAGCAGAACTCTCTATAATTCCTGTGTCCCTGTGAAGTTACAGGTACTTTTCTTGCGGTGTAGCTGTGATTTCATGAATGACCGAGGTGCTGAATTGCAACCTCTGGCCCAGTGACGAGCTTTTTGCTGGAAGATCACAGAACCATGGAATGGTTTGGGTTGAAAGGTACATTAAGGACCATCTAGTTCCAACCCCCCGCCACTGATGCCTTCCACTAGACCAGGTTGCTCAGAGCCACATCCAACCCCTGAACACTTCCAGGGATGAGGGGGTGTAACCTCAAGATGTAATACACATCACTTCATAAATCACCCAGTGTGTTATAAATGTAACAGAAGGAATGAGGTGGGGAGAGCACAAAAGGAGAGAAAACTCCAATGGAAACTATCTGAGGGAACATTCCGCAAAGAAACCAACAATTAAATGACCTTTCTGACAGCGTGTCGGAACTGCTGATGCTCCAAGGCCAAGAGAAGGCCGCGGATGGTTTGAACTTGATCAGCAAGCTCAGGATGTTGGTGGGGGCTTATAGGGGAAAACAGCTTTTCCCGAGGAGGTACTAGACTTGACGTTTGTTCACTTCATAGTACAGTTAAGGATGGAAAAGCCCTCTAGGATCACTGAGTCCAACCATTCCCTCAGCACTGTCAGGGCCACCACTGACCCATGTCCCCAAGTGCCCATCCTCTCCAGGGATGTTGACTCCACCACCGCCCCAGGAATTAAAGGCAAATGGAAAGTTGTGTGCAAGCCCCAGAAGGTTTCCTGCTTGGAACTGGGACAGAACGCCTAGCAGGCACCCAGGGGGAACACTCCACCCTGACCTCACCATCACACCAGGTACCACAAAACCACAAACAGGGGCTTGGCTCCACTCCACTTGCTTACTTCACCTGAAAGCATTGAACCATGACAATCCAACAACTGTGAGTTCCCTACGGATTCAACCAAATGGAAAAAAGATCAGATAATGCAGACTGGACTTGTCAGAAACTGAGGCATGGCCACAAGAGCCTGCCACAGGCTTGGAAATAGATCTCTCCTTGTTTAAAAGCCAAACCCCTGAGACTCCCAGAAACATGGTACCCTGGGGCTGGGTGAGGGGGCTAAAAAAGAGACTGTGAGCAGGAGAAGAAGTGCAGGGGATGCATCCAAGAAGAGAACAAACCCTGAAGGTCAGAGTAGCAAGCACATGAGCAGCTAACTAATGTACTACAGCAGCACCACGGGGCACAGCCACGGGCACGCACGTCCTCGCAAACTGGAAAGCCATAAAAGTCTATTACAGCAAATCAAACAGCAGCCAGCATGACAGCCATTAGCCTGAAATGAATACACGGGAACTTAATGAGCTCTGTCGAGGCCAGCTTGGTGAATTAAGTTGCCAATTCTAGCAGGATTCCCCTTTTCTTTTCAGACTTGAGAGCACCTGCCCCGCCTCGTTGCTTTTTGACAAGCAAAGCACGGGGCGCCCTTGCCCAGACGGGACGGACGATTACGCTGGAGCAACATCCCTCTCCCGGCACGGGCCCCCGGCAGCTATTCCAGGGACGAGACTAACACGCAGCAACCACAGAGGACCAGTGCCACTCCAGCAGTCCCTGGTCTGGGCATTCAGAGCTGCTGTGGTGCATCTCCTGCCTCCCTCCCCACACCAGAGAGGGATCACAGTCCACAGCCCGTGCCCAAATAAATTCCCTTTCTCACACCAAGCAGATCACGTAAAACACCAGGATGGGTATTTAGAGGCAGTATTGTTTTTAAAGGTCAGTTTACTTCATGTTCCATTTATTTATGCACACTCTTCTTTTGACTTTCCAAGTGCCACACAATAGCAGCGAGGTTTAAATAGCCTTTCGGTTGCTGCTCCATTAGCTACGACAACTGCAAATCGATACATCCATTTATCTCAAAATTAAAAAGAGAAAAACCCTCATTAGCTGCCAAATCTGCCCAGAGCCAGTCTATTGAAAACCATGCTAGCCTCTTCTCTTTCTCCAAGTTCCAGCCCCTCTTCATTCATTATCCACAGGCCCTTTGATTTGGGCTGGGTGCTCTTTGAGGTAGATTTTGGTACCTGTGCCCTCGCTGCTCACCTTCAAGCTGTCTGGAGCATGGGGTGACCTGTCATCCCTCACCATGGCTGGGTCCCCAGCCACAGCAGCTCCCCACATGTCCCCTGCTACATTTCTATGCCACATCACCTCCAGCTTTGAGTACTCATGGACAAGCAACAGGACAAAACCTGCGGCTTAGCACAGGTCTCAAAGCCAAGGGCACATCTCCTCCTCGAGAGCTGTGCCACCACACAGAAAAAATGTTTATTGCTGACATCTCCAAGGCTGTAGCCCTTGGAGGGTCCTCTTTAGGTGGTGAGACCCCATCCCCTGCTGTCGCAGTGCCTGGCAAAGGAAGGCGCTCTCTCCCTGGCAAAAGAACAGGAGTGACTCCAGGATGCTGGCAGAGCAACATTTGTGCCTCATTACCTCTGATCGGTGCCCTTGGTTAAAGATCATGGATAGAAACTGGAAGCTGGCACACGCTGCCTTATAATTAGATTAGGCCAACCTCCAGAAGAGCACAGCTCCGAAGGCCAAGTGCTCGGTGGCTGCATGGGGGGAACACCAGGCTTGCTGCACCCCAAACAGCCAGGCAGTCCTGGAAATCCTTCCCAGCAGAACCAAATCTCACATGCAAAGCAGTGTGATAAGGCACAGAGGGGCTCTAAGGTTCAGCCTCTTCTTCTTTTAAATACTTTTTTGTCCAGATCACCTGCCTGCAGTTCCCTTTCCTCAGCCAGCCCTAATTTTCTACATACGAAGGCATGGAGTGATAGGATACAGGGGAATGGCTTTCAACTGCAAGAGAGGAGGCTTAAATTAGGTATTAGGAAGAAATTGTTCCCTGTGAGGGTGGGGAGGCCCTGGCACAGGGTGCCCAGAGAAGCTATGGCTGCCCCATCCCTGGAAGTGCTCAAGACCAGAGCAACCAGTGGAAGGTGTCCCTGCCCATGGCAGGAGCTGAACTAGAGGAGCTTTCAGGTCCTTTCCAGCCCAAACCATTCTGTGACTCTAAGATTCTATGACTCCAAACCAGGACCCCAGGCTGCGCTCAGGTTAATATTGGAAATAGGGAAGACCAGTTTGCAAACTGGCTCTTAGGACAGAAGCCATCAGCAAGAAGAGATGTGGCACAGATACTCCAGGTACATAAAAAACTGTTACTTGACACAGTCCCGATTCCCAGGGGAGTCATGGAAACCCATTTCCACCTCTTCACATGAAGGGCAGATAACAGCAAAACCAGAGGTAAATCTGAGGGCACGGGAGAGGAGACTGTTCTTCTCCCATCCTACTGCCATTCCTTTTGCTTTGCAGACCTCTGCAGGCAGAGCATGACCAGGAGGAGCAGCAGCAAGGCATGACAGCTCCAGAGGCCTGAGCAGAAGGCAGGAGCACCTCACGTGGGTTTGCTAAGTCATTTCTCCACCACTCGTGCTCTCAAGAGCAGCAGAAATGCCTCTGACCCAGTGTCATTCTCACAGGGAGGTTTCAGATGACTTGGTGCAAAGATGAGACTCCAACTCCCGGCTCATACATCACAAGCAGCTCTAATGAAGAAACCTCATCCTCGCAGCAGAGGGAAGGGGAGGGATCAAAGCCCAGCACGGCGGGGCAGCAGCAGCAGGAATATTAAATACACCCTGGTAACACAATCGTTTGCACATCTCAGTTACCAAAGCCGCTTCATTTCACACACACAGTACACGTGGGACCTCACCCACACTCCGAGAAACAGTCTGGGAAAAACTGCTCTGCCCTGGCACTGTGGTGCAAGAGGAAGAGGTTTCCTCCACTGGAGGATGTCAAAAGCCCTACTAACTCCCTGTTTCAAATTAAGTATCCTGACCTTCTCCCCCTGGCACCAGAAGCCATAGCTTTAAAGGCTATATTCACATCAGACCTGTAAATTCCTGGCCGAGTTGGGCTGCAGGTGCAGAAGCTCTCCCTGATGGATGAGTAGATGTCACCTCCCTTGCAGCGGCCAGCACAGAGCAGCAGCAGGTTGTGGAAACTCTGTCCTTGGGGATATCCAACACTTGGCTGGATAAAGCCATGAGCAATCTAACATGAAAATTCTCGCTGGATTGGTGGGAGCTTGAGCCATGTAAACTCCTGTGGTCCCTTCCCACCTTTTCTATTCCAGGGACATCATGGGACAAGTGCTGCTATGGAGCTGTTAAAGGAAATCACCAGCCAGGGCAGAAGCCTTTGGGCAGCACTCTGCCGGAATTCAGGCATTTGGAGAAGTATTTGGTCCTGCCTCAGGTCACCTCTGTGACAAGAGCTGCACATCCCCCCAGCTCCAAGGAAGAGAACAAGACACAGGCTCTCATCTACACTCATTTGCAAACTTCCCATTTGTCATGGGAAAGATGTCACCAAAGCTCCACACCTCCTCTTCCCCCTCCTTCCCCCAACACTGAAAACACTTTGTTTCTGCCCATTTTCAGGCAGTAACTTCCAGAAGTTTCATCCTCCTGCAACCTCGTGAGAGCCCAGGGCAGAAGGATGACCCTGTAAATCGGTGGCCAGCTCTGTGGTGGCAATCAGAGCACGAGTGGCCACTAAGGGAAGAGCCAGAAGCCAGGCAGAGATGATCCCTACCTCTGGGATGCGGACGCTGTAGGGCTGGTTGTGGAACTGTGGGGCATTGTCATTCACGTCTCCGACCTGGATGTTGACTGTCCCTTTGATCACCTGTGGGCCCAAGGACAACAGCAGGGTGTCAGCTTTACGTGTGGACTTAGAGCCTAAAGCCAGACTGTGGCTGTGTTTTTGGGCTTTGGGCCAAGGGGCGACCCCTCTCCCCTGGTGCAGAAGGGCCCACAGTGACCCACACCCCCTGCTCCCCTCTGTCCGTGCTGCAGACCATGAAATGAAAAGTCACACTCACCCCTTGGCTGTCGCTGACAGAAAACTCAACCGTGAATTCTGACTTAGTCTGAAAGGCAAAGAGAAGAAAAAAACCTATAATTAAAGACACTGTAGCGTTTATCTGCAGATGGCAGGCTGGGGACTTTCAGCCAATGTTATTACACGCAAAGTGCTTTCAGGACCTTCCAGAAGAGGAGAGGCACTTGAGTGCCATTACCTACACTGGGCAGAAAATGCAGGGGAATCTGAACGCCAGTGGGGCTCCCGTGTATTCCACAGGCACGGGAGATGCCCTGCTCCAGGGTCGGGAGGACGCAGGGACTAAGGAATTGACTTCCTGATTGGCAGCTGAGCACTTACAACACAGGAAGATTTATGACTCATGGCAATGCAACACAGTCTCAGAGAGGACATCTACATCCTGCTGCTGCTTTCCCAACTTACCTATCACACAAGCTGGGAATACTGGGATAAATCCATGGTCTGTAGTAAGAACTGGCTGAAATTCCATGAAGGTGCCCACACAGTCCTCTCTGTCCCTTATTGTTTTAACTAAATCAACAACTTGAAATAGGGATCTATTCAAGTCACTGATGCTTGGGCGAGCAACAAGTGGGAAAGTGTCAATTTTTTGGGGATCAGGGCAGGGGGATATTGCTAGTGGAGGCAGACCTTCTCTTCCTGACCCTTTCCTTCCCATCAGCAATTGCTTTGTTCATGTTTTACCAAGGAACTGTGTAAAAATAGACAGTAGGACTTGGGCCACCACATCCATCTGGTACCTGACCACCAGCTGCTGTTTTGCCCCCCTCCAGTCCTGGCAATCCCTTCCCACCTCTGGTCTCCCTTCCCTGCCTGAGCCGCTGGAGCACAGCAACTTGATGTTTCCAAAGCATCATGCAGGAAAGGCTGGAAAAGCCAGCTTGAAATGGCTCCTCGTGCTGCAGCTCTGGTTGATTTATTCCTAATGAGATCGGCTCAGGGACAGGCAGCAGCCAGCAGTGCCTGGAGCAGGAGCTCTGCTTGCACCAGAGTCAAAGTTCATCTTGGAGAAGGGTTTAGGGAACAGCCCCCCACAGTGTGGGCCCCTCCTGCTCCCACATCTCCACCCAAATAGCCAGGAAATACAACGGCAGAAAGCCCTTCCTAACTCCTGCCTCGGGGCAATGCTTGTAGGCAGAAGGAAGAGCTGAAATCCTGAGGGAGAGGAGATACTCTGCTCCCTGTGCCATCCCACCCTGCTGCATCAGTGCCTTTCAGCCCTCTTTTCCCCTTACTCATCCACAAGGGACAACGCAATAGGGAAGAAAGGAAAAACAGGAGATAAGAAACAACCTGTTGAGCATTTAAATTCTAAAAACTCAATAAAATAATCAGAGAAAGCTTCCACATACCAACTACTGTCTCAAAAATTATTTTAACACAATTCTTTAGCCTCAGGGTCTGCCATTTTTAAAGAAATCCATTTTCCTTCTAATCTCCATAGGAGTAAAAAAAAAACTTTTAAAATTCATTTTGCCTCTATACATTTGCTTCTTCCTCTTCTTCTCTATTTCATCTTTTCCTGCATCCTTTACCTTACTACGACTCCTCCCTTCTTTTTCCCCTCTTGTACAAGGGTTCACCTCTTCCTTTTCCTTTCCCACCACTTCTCCTGCATGGTTTTCTCTCCCCTGACCACATGCATCCAGGCCAGTGTTCTCTGCTCCCAACCACCTGCCCACCTCCATCCCTTCCCTCCTACTGCTTCCTCCACCATAAATTGTCATTAACACCTCTCTCATATCCTTTACACCTCTCCCATATCCATTCCCAGCACTGGTCTGTCTTCACTGGCTTCCATGTACGGCTGACCTTGAGGCCCTGGGATCACTGACGGGTGCAGGCTCCTCTCCCAGCTGAGCCCATCCACGCATCCAAGCTCTGCCTAGCTCCTCCCCTTCCCACCCTCCACACCACAAGACACCTAAAATCCATTGATCACCCTCCTGGGCTTAAGGCTGGCATGGGAAGTATTGGGAAGCAGGAGGCATTTGGATGAGGGAAGATTTATGACTCACGCCAGCAGCTGTTGGCACGGGGAGGCGGAGGGGAGAGGGGTGAAGAAAAGCACTTTATTTTTCCAAAGTCTCGCTCTTAACACTGTGAAATTGGGTTTGGCCTTCCCCCCGCCCCAGCCTGAGCAGCACCCACCACCCTGCTGCTCTGCATCCCAATGCCTGGCTGGCTCCGACCGGGAACGCCAGCGCCGGAGGTGTGTTAATGGGCTTGATCTTCCCAAAGCTGCTGCCAGCCAAGGCAGCACTAAGTAGAGGCAGCAGAAGCACAGGGGAAATTAAGTACATTGCCCAAATCACACAGTATTTTCCCAGTCTTCCCACTATCCCTTCCTCCTTGCTCCAGGAATGCGGCAAGGGCCAAGGTTTTAGTAAAGCAGGCACCTGGATGGGATTCCAGCCTTGCCCACCAAAGCTGCCATTGAAAATAGGAGTGTGAAACAGGTTCGAGGCGAGAACCTTGCCAAATTTAGCATCCAGCAGCCTGAATCCACAAGAGGATGAAAAGTCTTGATGAGATTGAATAAGCAGGGATACCTCACATCTCTTCACACGCTGTTCTAAATAGTAAAGGATTTAATTGGCATAGAGATTTAAAGAGGAAGCTTGTAGATTTCCCTGACTGTGTGAGCAGGCTGGCTCCTTGGTAGATCATCTCCACTTATTAATTCCTTTACTGCCAGACTCACAGATGTTATTCTGGCATCCAGGAAAACCAACAAGTCAGATCAAACCAGAGCACGTTGTTTATGCCCCGTGTCCCCACTGAACTGGAGACAGTGACAGGGTGTCTAGGGAATGTGGACACACCCAGATTCCCAACTCCACGAGGGAGCAACACCCATCTCAGCTGTCACAGAAGGGGGGAGCCACCATTTATCTGAGCAGAGGTGGTTTTCCCCCAGCTTTACCTCTCTGTCCAGGGGCTGCCTGAGCCACACGACACCGGTGACGCTCTCCACGGCGAAGAACCGACTGGCCTCCTCACCAACCACCCCGAACACCAGCGGGTCATTGTCCAGGTCCCGGGCCAGCAGCTGAGTCACTGAGGAACCTGGGAGAGAGAAACAGGAAAGAAACCCTGAGCAAAACGAGGCAGAGAAGAAATCCTGAAAACATCCAGCTTGTCAGAGGACAGAGGTCTGCAGAAGACCTGGAATCACACCCATGATGCTCCAGTGCCTCAAGGGGAGTCAGGCTGTGCACGGTCTGACTGTTCTGTCTGGCACAGATGGACTGAACCACAGACCCTCTCCCTCCTTGCCTTCACCAAACGACAAAGCCAGCCCAGTTCAGCCCTGGCACTAGAGATGGAGGATCCCACACCTCCTCTGGTTAAGCACTAACCAGCTTCCCTCACACTCTTCCTACCAAAGGGCACCACCAGTAGGTACAACAACAAAAGCAGGGGACAGCCACCACCCCTGCAGCCTCACTTCAGCCCCACAAGAACCTCCCCAGATCAGTCTGGGCCTCTCCACGACACCTCTGTGCACACTCACAGTCTGCCATGGCTGGCTGACCACGGGTGGCTGCCTGTTGTCTCACGCAGCTGCTCTCCATGCCTTCCCCAGCAGGAAGGGGGAGAAAACAGGAGGAAAAAAGCTGGTGGGTAGAGATAAGGATGGGAGATGCCCAAGGCTGCCTGGCCTTGAGGATGGGGGGAGAAGGATGCAATTTCTCCTCGGCCACAAAGATTTGAGGATGGGGGACACAGTCTGTGTGAGCCACCTTCGGCAGTACCAGAGCACTCCGTGCCCCCAGGTGACCTGGCCAAGGAGAACAGATGCCCAAATTTCATAGGGAAGGGAAGGGAAGGGAAGGGAAGATTCAGGAAGGGAAGGGAAGGCTCAGGAAGGGAAGGGAAGGTTCGGGAAGAGAAGGGAAGGTTCGGGAAGGGAAGGTTTGGGAAAGGAAGGTTCGGGAAAGGAAGGTTCAGTTCGGGAAGGTTCGGTTCGGGAAGGTTCGGGAAGGTTTGGGAAGGTGCGGGAAGGGAAGGTTCTGGAAGGGAAGNGAAAGTTCGGGAAGGTTCGGTTCG
>VYXC01000317.1:0-36510 GCA_013397175.1 Platysteira castanea
TCTGGGCTCTCCTGCGGACACACTTGTGCCAAGGGAGAGCCCCATGCACACGCATGGTTATTTTTTTCTGGCTTGTCGAGCTGATGGAGAGCTTGCCTCAAAACCACATCTCTTGTTGTTCAAAATAAATGAGTAAACCTTCCTTTTGAGGTTTACTGCCTGGTTTATCCACTGCGTTTTTAACATCACCGCGCACACGCAGAGAGCCGTGCTACCCCCACTGGACCCTTGGCTGCACCATGTGCTCGCCAGCGCGGTGCGCCTCTGCCAAGTCCTCGCCGCCATGTGCCCGCCGGTGCCGCGCGCCTGCTGCTGCCGCNGGCGCTGCGCCCCGGGGGCCATGGACGGTCCTGCCCGCTGCGCCTGCCACTTGCAGAGAGCAAACGGAGAGGAAACGCGCCACTAGGAAGGGCACCCCTGGCTCCACCTGATGCCGCATGGCACCGGGTGGCTCAAGCTCTTCTACGGTGCCATCCGACTCTCCTCCAGGATTAAATGAGTCGGGGGACAAGGGGCCATCTTCTGGTTCTCCTCCCACATAAGTCTGCCCTGACAGACTTACGGCTCCTCGCTGGTGGCGCAGAAGGGGTTGGCACGGCTGCCGCAGTGGCACAAACAGCTTTCTTTGTCCGGTCTCTGGGTGTCTTCTGCGCCATGAGCGCCTCGCACACAATCTCCCATGGGTACAAAAGCTTCTTTGAAATCCGTTCCAATGTCTCTGCAACGTTCCATTCTTGGGAAGCATGATCCCCCTCCTTGTTAGCTGCTACCTTCTGTCCTGCGGGAAGGTTGATTGGCGCTACAAGCTTCCTTTCAGCTCTCGGGCTTCTTCCCAGCCCTCAGGCTTCTTTCCAGCCCCTCCGTTAAGTTCATCTGAGTGTCGCAACCGGAGCAACCACTAGTTGCCTATCAACTCGCGATTCAGGATGCCATGAGTAGCGACTGAGACATGGACTCAGATCGGTAGGGAATCTCATTCCCCTACGTTCCCCGTGGCTCGCCTGCTGCTGTGCAGGGATTAACTGCTGGCCAGCTTTCCTGCTTCTCTCAGCAGCACTTCAAGTTCCACAGGGCTCACCAACGGATGCACAGTTAGGCATATAATAAACTCTTCACACAGTGGGCACCATTTGTCGGTGACTGAAACTCGGACTGAATCCGAATCTGGATCTGGTTCCTGGATCTGAATTTGGTTCCTGGATTTGAATCGTTTATTCAAAGGAACGAGCTGGTTTTTACACTTAAGACACAGTATTTCCTTACATGGCAATTCTCACTACGTGACCTATGCCGATATTGCACCTTCTTAATGTTCTTATATGGGGTGATCATGCACTGTTTACTGTCTGTCAGCTTAAGGCAGGCTCCTCTCCGTAGGGTTCTGCTGCGTGACATCTCCCTCCACGGTCTGTGCCACCACATGCTCCTTGTGCTGCCGTGTGCTTCCCTTTCCCCATATACGGTTCTGTGATCTCTCTGCAATAACTCTTACCTCCCATCAAGACCTCAATCTTTTTTTTCCAGATACAAGAATCTGAGAAGGACTAAACTAGATACATTCCTACTGTCTATTGGCTAAAGTCCACAGCAGTGTCCAGTCTCTGAGGGTGAACTTATTAACAGAGGCTTAGATAAAACAAAACAAGTAGTACCTTAGCATATGCTCAAAGTGTGCAAAGATATATGAATTGGGATTAGAGCTATTACTAAAATATGGACTCACAGTCAAATGTTAGGTTCTTTGTTTTGTAGAAAAGTTAAATAGAAAGCTCCTTATAGCAAATACTTATTCAGTGAATAACTTTTTTAAACACAGCATTTTGTTTTCCTTCAGTTTCAATCAATATTTTATTACTATGTCCCTATTTTCAGTGCTGTCCAGCTCTATTCTTTCATGTTACAAGGCCTGTTTTCCACAATTAAATATGATGTGCTAGCCTACAGAAAAACTTTTCAATTACTTTAAGTATAAATATGCCTCAGTTTCTCACATTGGTTGTTGATAATCTTAAGCCTTTAAGTAATGCAAATGTGGTTTACATATATTTCAGTGTCCTATGAAAAGGATTCAATCATATTAGTGTATGTTGAACTTTTAGGGTAGTCCAAGTTATTTGGAAGAATATATACATTCAGTATTTAAGAACATAATGGAAGCCAAAAAACTGCCACAAAAGTCCAGGTGATCTAACCTGTGAATAAACAGTAAAGAATAAAACATACAAAATGGACAAAAAAAGTCCATTGCTATGACCCAACATAATCTTTTTAATACTTGTACTGCTATGCATCATTGGGTTGCACTGTTGTTAGATAACCTGAGAACACAGTACTGTTTCCCAAATACCTTGTATTCCTAGTATACTTGCATAATCACCATTACACCTGTGATGATAATCGACTTCATTGTTTTCTTTTAAATCTTTAGCTGAAGAAAAGGGTCAAAAATTATTGTAGTGCATTTCATTAAAAAAAAATCTGATTTAAGATAAAATGAGAGTTAGTAATATTTAAAAATTCTATTATTTTTCATAATAAAATAATGAGATAATTGAAAAAGCATTTAAATCCATTTTTTCTGCAAAAATTGTTGGAATAATGAAGCTTAATAAATACGTAGAGCACTTGAAACATAGACTATTAGTAAAATATATTTTGCCCTAACTACTGTGCTCACAAAACCAGTATTTATTTAAGATGCTAATTAGTCATGAATTAATTTGGTCCTGAATTGTAACAATAGGTAAATGCTCTGAAATATCATTTAATGACCTTTTGTAGTCATAAACATATTTAAGTATCCAATAGATACTAATAAATTAAAAAGCTTAGACTTTAGCCTTTCACTTGTAATCTGAAACATATCCCTACTGTTTATAGAAATCTCCAAGAACACAGCCATTTGAGCTAACAAAACAATCTGCACATGGAAACACTGAAAGCTTCATTTCAACTAAGTGTTTGCCTTCTGATTATTTCAAAATCATCCTCATTATCTGCCTGCTCATTGGAAAGGAAACAGCTGATTGTTCAAGCATGTTGACAGATGTCTACCTTGAAATACCTGCTGGGTGGCCAACGCATCAGTGAGATGTTAAATCATGTTGTCGTCTGGAGAGAAGCACTAAGCTGCTAAACTAGCTGTGAATGCTGGCTGCTTAGTGACCTTTGCATAGAAATAGTGCTTCTACCCATAAACATTTTAAGGTCATGGGATTTATTCCAGTTCCTCACAAAGCCTGACATTTCGCAAAAGCCAGGAGCAACTCTGTACTGACTTTTTACCTAGGAAATATCTCCCTTTGGTATTCATTAGGATGGGTCAATCTAATCCAGACTGTAAGGCCATTCGACCTGATAAAATTTCAGAGGAAAAGGATTTCCAGTGTTGCAGATGGTGGAGTTGTACCAATATTTTTTTCCTTGTTTTGATTAATATTGCTGCTCATGAGAATTGTGTGTACCCTGAATATTTTATTCTCAAAAAAGATGGTGGTGCACAGAAAAGTAACAGCTTGTCCTCCACTCCCTGGTGCTTTGGTCTCCCACTGTTGGGGCACTAATATGTTTCACTTGCAAGAATATTGGTCAGAATCAAATTTGATGCTACAGAAGGGCCTGTATGTAGCCATGCCTGTACTGCTCTAGCAACAATACTTGCCTATCGAGTTCTTTCCTATCTGCAGCTGGTGTAAATCCTCTCCAGCTTATACTTCAGGTCTTTTGGGAATACTACGTTTAGATTTGAATTCTGATGCATTAGAGCATTAGTACTTTACTTATTTTATGACACAAATGGAACCTTTGCTTAAAAACCCCAACCATAGCTTGAAAAATGTGAGTTGTGCACAAACTAACCCAAAAGCAAATACGGCTGGAACTAAAGTGTAGAGAACTTTTTAGTGTATAAAACCTAAACAACGCTGGAGTTTTTTTCATATATGTTGCCAATTTAAAACAAAATGCCCCATCTATTCTTGGTGGAAGTTCATATTGAAATAACTCAAAAGAGATGGGAAAAAATACTATTTGTATTTTTCAAAATCAAAATTAAACTATGAACTTAAAGTCATAAGACCAAAAAAATTTAAATTGGTCTGTGCTAGACTACATGGAAAAATATGACTTAAATATTTATAAAAATGCATCTTTGACATACATGAAATCCTAAGAAAGCATTCCCTTTTCTAGATTTTTCCTGCCTCCTTGCTTTTTCCTTTTTCATTTCTCACCATACTCTGTTTAGTTATTAGGCCAAATAATGTGATGAAAAGTTGAGAATTCAGTACAGTTAGAACAAATCTAAAGAGTCTAATCCCAAGTTTTGTACTATGTCAGAGTTCTGCAATCTACTTAATGAAGCAAATTGTGGACCATAAAATAAATTTATACAGTTGTAAGTTCATGTACAGGGCTTTACAGCTCACATTGTAAAGCTGAATGTTAAATGTGAGACTAATGTCATTGAATAACCTGAGATTAATATATCTAATATTCATAATGATCTGATAAAAATTAATCTGGAACCCTGCATTATTCTTAGTGGAATGTGACACTGAATGCCAAGAAGAAAAAGATCTGACCCTCCAGAGTATAAAAAATATAATTAGAATTAATATGTTAAGACGCTGTATATCTTCGTCATTGTTGCCACATGGACTAAGATCACCCTTAAGCTTAATAAAAAGAAAATATGAAGTGCCTCTTTGGTATAAAAATTAAAACTATCTATAATAAATTTCAGCCCAGATTCTGGCTGTGCACAAAATCCTTTCTAATACTTGAGTATTTGAACCTGGAGATTTGTCTTGGATATAGTTGTAATAGAGATTTTACCACAAGCTATCTACATTCCATGCGAAATGTACTACTTAATAATTTTTTAAAATGAAAATGTGGCTATAATATACTATTACTTCATTTTGTCAGATAAGCCCCCAGACACTCCAACTTTTGCTCTTTGTATGTTATCTGCATTTCTTGGTAAATTCTGAAGTATAGAGTTTTGGTTTAAAAAAAAAAAAATCAAAATATTCTTGGAAGTTATTATTTAATAATAGGTTTTCAAGGTTGGTGTCTATAAGTTTAGCCTAAACTAAATTAACAGTCAGACTCACAAAAGTAGAAGAGTTATTAAAGTTTCACTTCCTAAAATTTTGCACTACGAAATTCATGCGGTAAGGTCTTTTTCCTTCCCTATAAAATTACGTAGTCAATAAAGATTTTTGGATTTTTTTAAAGTGCTGTATAGGATAGACACACCCTTGATATCAAGGAAACACTGTACATGTATGTGTGTGCATATTATGGTAAGTATAGGTAAATATGGCCAAATTTGATGGATTTTTAAAAATTTACTTCTTTGCTCATACTCCACAAAATTTCAAAATGAGCAAAAAGAGATTTTGTTAACTATGAAACCACAGACAAAACTTCTTATGTTACAAGTACAGCTCTCTAATCTGCATGAAGATTTAAGGAAAGGCAGGTCTTAAAATCAGAGAATATTAGAATGTTTGCTATTGGAAGGGGTCTTAAAAACCATTTAGTTCCAACTCCCCTGTCCATGGGCAGGGACACCTTCCACTGGCCAGGTCGCTCAAAGCCCCATCCAACCTGGCCTTGAATGCTTCTAGGGATGCAGCATCTACAATTCCTCTGGACAACCTCTTTCTGTGCCTCACGACCCTCACAATAAAGAATTTCTTCCTCATATCTGATCTAAGCCTGCCCTCTTTCAGTTTGAAGCCATTCTGCCTTTCCCTATGACTACACGCCCCTTTGAAATGTGTCCCCTGCAAAAGACCTTCAGCTGCGTTGATCAGCTGTAGTTTCAGAAACTTAGCATACTTTACAGCCATTCCAGTGCAAAAGATACCTCCTAAAAGTCAGTTTTCACAGGTGGAGTGGGTTATACATAAACACACCAACAGGGAAAGCAATGAATATGACACGTGGATCGGAAACTTATTCTAAATTGCAATATCTTAGAAAAATCATCAATCATTTCATTAGGAAATATGAGTTCTGTAAATCTGAAAAAAAACCTAATGAGACCTATTCATTATCTTAGGAGCCAAACACCATTCTACAAACTTTTTAATGCTAACAGAAAACTTTCTTGATGAAGTTTCTTAATATTTTTGTAGACCTGAGATGCCTATGGATATGAAATACTGTTGTTGTGTGTTGAAATGCAACAATTGCCTGACACAGCAGATGTGATTCAAAACCTCAAAAATCAACAGGAAAAATAATTAGGATTTTTCCAGATCACAACTTTAAGTCTAACATACATGAATTCTAGAGGGAAAGGAAGAAGATATAACGTCAGAAGGCTATATTCTTCTCATATACTTAAATGTAATGAAATTATTAATATATTATTATATCATAGCGTAACGCAACAACATAAAAATGGGATAAGAGCCTGGCAAAACTTGACTGCAAGAATTTTTTTTATTTTTAGCCTTACTAAAAAGAAAATAAATACAAAATGCATATTATTTTCATGTCTACAAATCATGAAGAGTATAAATATATTTTCCAAATTGTAATCTAACTAGTACAAAGATCAGAGTAACAACTACACTCTCCTTTGTTATTCTACTTTGACTCATAAAAGAGTTTATAAATACAATGGTCTTTTTTGTTTCTTCTTTTTAAATTTTCTTCTGATAATGAAATTTCCTGTTTACATGAATGAAGTAGTCATATGCCTTATGTCACTTCTTATCACCCTGTACAAGTCCTCTTTCAATTTTAATGGCTTCCAGTTTCTTTATAAAGAGAGGGTTCTTGCTGAAATTTATTCCTCTTGCTAAAGCCTCATTATTTCCTTTCTTTTAATCCAGAGCCAGTACTGGAAACATATTACTTGACTCTAATAGAGATTTATTCCCACTATTGTTGCCAGACCATTTTTGTCAGCTGTTCCCCATTCTTTATTTTTATCTTCCCTTTCTGTCCTCTTCCTTCTCATTTATCTGACTTTTTATTACAATTAAATGTTAAACCTCTGAGGTTCAACTCTTCCAATCCTTCAGGAATTAGAGAAAAATTAGAGTGCAAGAGAAAGTGATTTTAAAACTAAATGGCTAGAGAAGCAATCATTTTTAAAGTTAAGCTTAGTCTATCTTGTGTCTTCTTTTTACTCATTTTGTGCTCAAATTCATTGATTCTGTGTTGAGAACCAATCTCAAACAAAAAAGCCTCCTCATCAAAACTGATGTTTAAATGTAAAGCTGTACACTTTGTTTACTGCAGAAATAAAAGGAGATTTACAACAGCAGCTGAAAAGAAAGATAATAGAGGTGTCCTAAGATGCTGTAGGATGTGACAGAAAACTTGTATGTCTTCATAAATTGGTAAGATCAGGAGAAAAATGAGTCATTAAAAACGAGATCAATAACCACACACAGAAAATATTATATGGGAAACTTTAGTCATTCATGGAATTTAAATATATATTCGACTTAGAATAAGGAGAGAAGACAGCTGTTAAGGAAAAGAGATAAAATGCAGAAGGCAGGGATTTTTTATTTTTTATTTTTGTTAAAGGGGATCTTTTTTTCTGGCAAACAGATTTGGAAAGAGAAATCAGAAGGAGCATTACTCCAAAAAAAAACCCAAACAAAACTCACAAAAAACCAAAACCAACAACCTCCTCAAATAAACAAACAAACCAACAAAAACTTCAGTAACAAACAAAAAATCTCAAACACCAAAAAACCCCCCCAGAACAATAAAAACAACAACAAAACAAAGCCAGGGAAAAATCTAGAAACCTTCATGCCTGATAGGTTAACAAGTCAGATCCCCTTTCTCCTTCTTTTAGCATTTAAATGCTCAATAATGGGGTGTTAGCAATGGATTGAGGACTGACATTTGAGAAAAAATGGGTGCTGACTAAAGATTTTCCTAGTTACTGCTTCAGAATATTATTTAAAAAAAGAAGTCTTGTTGACAATGAAAGTTAAATTCCACCTGCTTAAGCCACTTTATCTTGTATTCATTCAATTTTGTGCAGTAAAAAGGAAAAAAAAGAATGCAGGGACAAAGGCTTATAAACAAAGTCGAACCTAAAGCTAAGGCGAAGATTCTGTGGTACTTAAATTGTCTTTCAAGTACATGATATAGTGTACAGAGCAACAAGAGAATAGAGGACTGGTTTATCTGAGCAAATCTTAAGCAAATTGACTGGTCCTGTATGTCCTCCCGTGTGTGAGACTTCACAGGCTCCCGACTGCTGAAAATGACACAGTAGAGTGGCACCTGTTATCCACAGAGAGGGTGTTACACCTGGAGGTACCGTGTTCATGTTGCAGGAGTTCAGATGTTTCAATGTCTTTGGCTGTTATAAATATATGCTGTATTTCGTATTACTTCAGGCTGAAGGTAATTGTTTTGTTCTTCCACGATAAAATCACAAAAAAATGAATGATTCTCAGTGGGACAGAATTAATAATCAATGATAAGTTTAAATGATGTTCCGTTGCTTTTGTTTTAGTGGTAAACTGAAATGAAACAGTGGAAAAGTATTTTTATAGTAGTTCATTCACTTTGTTAAAAAAAAAAAACTTTGACTAATTCTTTCTAATGTAGCAACCTAATACTTGAAAATTTGAAATATTCTGGCATCTGGTCTACTGTTGTCTTGTAATCAGTTCTAGAAAGACTGCTTTAGCTGGGAATGCTAGCATTCACTGGGAACATTATTACATGATTAAAGAGTTACACATCTTAGAACTCACTTCTGATGATTTCATAATTTCAGAAGTATTTACACTTTGTGACGAGACACTGTCAAAAAATTTTTTATAAGTTTCTTTTTAAATAAAACAAAGAAATCTCAGAAACTTTTAAGCTGCTAAATCTGTGATGATTTTTAAAAATATTTCATTATTTCTTTTAGTATAGTGCTGTCTAACTTCTTATTAGTGGCAGGTGAAAATTTTTCCAAGAGTTACAGTAAAAAAAAAAAAAGCAGTTGCAATGGTGTAATAAAAAAAGGAGAGTGTGGTGGAAAGAAGTTTTGAAATAGGAAACATTTTTAGGAACATTTTTATTGTAAGAAATTAAAATTGCAGTGAGGAAGAAAATGTTATTAGATTTTAAGAACTGGGAAAGTACTAATATGTTAGTTGATGTTTCTAAAAATTCTAATCTGCAGCCATATACAGCATTGAAATGCTACCCAACATATTTATAGTAAATAATACAGTAAAAAATAAATATAAACACATACACAAATAAACTTTTTTTTTGATTAAAAAATACTAATGAACACATATCTCACAGTATTTAAAGTGCTCTTATGAGCTGCAGTTTACTTAGCACGTAGAAACCTGCACACAATGATACAGTTACAATATCTTGTAGAGATGAGTATTTCTGATAAAATTCCTTCACAAGCATACGTGCACTCATACTAAATTTTAGCTTTGTGGTTCTGCATAAGGGTAGAAACAATAACTTCTGGTTTAGTTTCTTTAAACAAAAGTGCAGTGATTTTCACTCGCTTCTGAAAAAAAGAATTTTTGCACTTTAGATCATGGAAAATATTATTAGAGATGGAAGGGACTTCTCTCATCCAGCCCAATCCCCCTGCCAAGCCAATGGTCACCTAGAGCAGGTGACACTGGAACACATCCAGGTGGGTTTTGAATGTCTCCAGAGAGGGAGACTCCATGACCTCCCTGCGCAGCCTGTTCCAGTGCTTGGATACCCTCAGTGTAAAGAAGTTCTTTCTCATGTAGGTGTGGAACTTCTTGCGTTTTAGTTTATGGCCATTACTCCTTGTCCTGTTGCTGGGCACCGCTGAGAAGAGTCTGGCACCATCCCTGGGCACCTGCCTTTGAGATATTTGTATGTATTGCTGAGATCCCCTCTCAGCCTCCTCATCTCCAGACTAAACAGGCCCAGCTCCTGCAGTCTCCCCTCATGAGACAGATGTTCCAGACCCCAAATCATCTTTGTGGCCCTTCACTGGACCCTCTCCAGGAGCTCCTTGTCTCTCCTGCACTGAGGAGCCCAGAACTGGACGTAGATGCAATACTGTTCTTTTTAAGGTTTGAGAGGTAGAGATCGCATGTAGTCATACAAAACATTACCATTAAAAGCATGAAAATATATTCTAAAGGGATTCTTAAAATCATTATCAGCATACAATGCCCAAAGATAACACAGAAAGAAAAAATGGATAAAAATAAACGTTATATTAAATGCAAAAATATGCTAATAGTGCAAAGTCTTTCCTTGTGTGGCTGTTTCCAAATGAGATTTATAAAATTAATTTTTAACTTCTGGTAAATTTCATTTATTTTCTCTGCACTGTCTCTGTAATAGGATTTTCCCTTTTTCTTAACTCATTTCCCATTCATCTCTTGGCTTCCAGAACTTTATTTTCTCCTTCCTGCTTACAGTTTAGGAATGTAACATTCTGAGGCTTTGTAATTAAAAAATCTGCACTCAGTCAGCAGTCTTTTATTTCACCAACATTTAATTGGCCAGCCCAGTGGCATAAAAGAAATGTACTGAAGTACTAATTGACAATCCAGAATTTAGGATAGGTGGCAGAATCCTGCAGTGTGTAACTCTGTGCTTACAAGGCATCCATCACTGTTTTTCATGGGTAGATGAAGGTTATAGCATATTCCTAAAAGGTTTTATACACATTGAGGTTTGTAGAGAGGAGTGCAGGGGTATACCTACTCAAAAGTAAGAGTTGCTTGAGCTCTCTAATAAATATTTTGGTTTTATTATAATTTCTTGTAATTGGTCTTTGGAAATAAATACCTATACAGCATCTATTTACAAAAGATTTTAAAGCTCCATATAATATTATCTTCTAAATTAATCAGTTAGTAGATTTGACTTGAAAAGTTGAGATTGATTAACGTTGCAGTGAATTCAGTCAGCCATTTTACTTCTAACTGCAGTCCAAAATTTTTTATGTTGCTATATTTATTTATATTTATTCTCCCTTAAAAATGCTTAGTATGTAGATGCATATAGCAGAAATAGCAACTCTCCTATACATTAGTTCTTATGATATTTCGGAAAGGCCACTGTCATCTAGGATACTTCAAGTCAAATATGGGGTTGACCTATCCAAAAATTGTTCTGCTCTTAAATAATAAGCACCTTTTAAACCTTCTCAGGCAAAATATTATTATCAAAACTATGTTCAGGTAGATCTGATGTTTTTTGCAGTGTTGCCAAGATCATATATCTATGACACTGGAAAGTTAGATTGGAAGTTAATTGCTGTAAATATGAAACTTCATATCCTGACTTACTCACATCTCAATGCCTTTTCTTTTTAAGAAGCAACTTTTTTTTTTTTTAATGATTGTTGTTGTTTATGGCTGTGTTACTTTCCTTTCTTTCAAAACCTTAAAGGACTTAGTCCTTAAAGTCTTTCTCCTGATATCTGTCAGCGCTAGATCAATTTGATGTGCTAGTTTATTTAAATAACAATCAAAATCTAAAAGTTTAGTGCAAAGATAGTTTTTTTTCACTTTATTTTCCTCTGAAATGTTCATTTCAATCATACTAAATGAGGGTAATGCTAAAAACTACTCACATGTAAATGCTAAACACTAACAGTACACTAACAACTTCTTTGTTTTCAGAGGAGAGGTTGATTCTCCAAGAACAGCAAAATCATCTATCAGAAGAATTCACCTAAGCCTGCAAATATTTCGGTATTTTCCTGAAATTGTCAGATAATTTGCAGTGCCATGCAGAAACATATAAGTACTTCTTTTTAAATTTAAATGCTCAGGAGCATTTAAAGTCATATAATTTTACTTTTGCTTTTAGTTTTGGATGATACCAAATCAAATTTTGAAATTTATTTAATGACAGATGGAGTCTTCATGCTTTAGGAAAGGAAAGTCTGAGACAGTGAAGAAACCCTCCTCGTTCTGAAGGAATGAGGACCATTGAGAGAGCTTATTGCTCTTGGGGACATTTAGAAAACTAAGAGCCAGACTCATCCTGGTGTGCACAGAGGTTAAAAGACAGGATGGAACAAGGGAAATTCCGTTTTGATCTCAGAAATGTTTCACAGTGGTGATCCTGAAGCCCCCAAAGGGGATTGCCAGAGAGACTTGGATTCCCAGTCCTTTGAGATATTGGAAGAAGCTCAGCCAGATGAAGGCCATGATACAAATTGTCCCTGCTTCTCATAGGTAGGTAGGTGGTGTGATCAGAGACCTTTCCTACCTAAATTGCTAATTCTAGAAACAATATATATGCTTCATTTCCTGAAATCTGACTTTCTCTGACTCTCACTTGTTTTCAGGTGAGTATCCCATTGATGTAACACTATTTCCTCACACTATTTGATTTAATAAAGTCAATATTTAGAACAGCTTTCACAGGAATAGGTACCAGCAACTTTTCCTTTGATTTTTTGCAGGGTAGAGAACCAGAGACATTTCCTCAAAATACATGTTATTCTAGGGAATCCAGTTAAATCCCACATGCAAGTGAAAATAGAAAGTAATTAGCATATGTTGTTCTACTCATCCAACTCCCCAAAATTATATCCTTCCCAAAAGAGCTATGGACAATAATTAGCTATCTAGAATCTCACCAATTTGTATACCAGTGGTTTGAAAAAGTTAACTTCCATTTTCACTAAAACATAAGTGGAGATTTCATTTAGCAGTGACATCTTTTTACATACAAAGAGTGGCACAAGGGCTTTGATATTTACTCACAATCACTATACCTTGACATAACTGCAGTTCAAATGCAAGTATGTATCAAAAGATTAAAAGCTGTAGTGTCAGAAATCCCACGAGATGGGTACTTTTTTAAAAGCATATGTATACTTAAGTAATGATTTTCTGTTGTTTCTTAGAAAAGTCCTGTAGTTCAGACAGGAAGATGACAAAAGAAACTCTCTCGGTTAAACACGAGAGAAATTCATTTAGCCCTAGTGAACCTGGTAAATTTTGAATAAAATAAGGACTTCATTCCTATTATTTGCAGTGATCTCAGCTTTTGTGAGAAAATCATACGTATGCAAAAACACATAGAGTTCTGTCATAACATGTCATCTATGCTAGTGCATAGATTTGTTACTGTGGAAGTCACGCTATAGACTCTAAATTCTCTCCAAGTTTCTCTTGCTAAGAAATACCCATTGACAGAAAATTCCCTGAAAGTGGCTGTAATGAGACATTGTAGTAGAGCTTTCTGCCCACTTGGTGCTCATCGAATGGCAATGGACAGGAGCTAAAACACAGTGAGTTTGTGAAAAGCTTTGATCAAGTTACACAGCTTGCAGTCTTTGAAACAGCTTCTGAACAGCAGTTTATGAGTATGCATTGGAACAAGGAATTTTTTGTCAAAAGAATGTCATCAGGCACTCAAGCTAGGAGATGGGACTTTGTTCATATTTTTGCTCTGGATTCTGAAAATCCTTAATTCCAAATTCATATGTGCATTTTGTAGCAAGGACCTTCCTCCTTTCAATGCTGAAAATCTCCCATGAACTAGCTCTTGGTCTGGGCTTTCTGTAGTCATTGCTGTAATCACATTGCCTGTGAGTCAGCTGGTATGCTGGGTATCATCTCAAAGGGGCAAGGAAAAAACACCCAAATGTAGGTTAATTCTCAATGGCATAGTACAATTACTTCCTTTTGTCCTTTTTAAAGATAAAAGACACTTTTGTGCTTTAATGCAGCATGATTCTTCTTTTAGATTCCAGTTCAGCAGCTACCCTTTCTGCTTTCTCATACACTGAAAATTAACCCAAAACTAACTGTCTGCTTCTAAACCCATGCTAATCAAATTTATCCCTGAGGAAAAAAAAAGAATTTATTACATCCACTCAAACCATTATCAATTCTCATCAATTATAACATGAAGATGGGTGTCTTACACTCTCATACCCATTTCCTAGCCTGTAAAATTAAATTCTGCTTTTATATTTGTGTTCCAAACCAGTTCCCTGCTCTGTAATAACTTATATTTGATTTTTTTAACTAAATCATCTTACTTTTTCTCTAGAAAAATCACAATACATTCATTTTCTACAATCATTAATCTCACTTAATGTATTGTTAGCAAGAATTTCACCCAATCATAGTAAGCAGTCCAAAAATATATGAATTGCGTAGTAATAGTGGTCTATTTACTATTACGGGAGAAGGTATTTTTCTAAATGGAGAAGATATTTTTGTGTGTTTTACTTTGGCTTTGGAGTCTTTGGTATTGCAGCAGGGACATGCAGTTGGGTGGCCTGAAGTAGGGGCCAACTTCTCACACCTTCAAGATCCTAAATGCAGTGCTGCTTAGATAGGAAAGACTATTCATACAGACCATACTAAAATGTTGTGCTTGTCATTTTGCTCAAGTACTAACTCCCCTTTGCTTGGAGAGCAAGTTCCCTATTCTCACATGTGTCAAATTACACATTTGCCCTTTAATGTTAAGCCAAACCTAAGTTTTTGGTCTGCCCTTTCTTGCACATGTAATTTTCAGATCAAACGACTCATGTTGCCTTTCTCCTGGCATATTAGCATTGTTATGCTAATGCTGTTTATCAACTTCGTGCCATGATAGTTCTTCATCCCCAGCAATTTTCAGATTTTCTCCTGTTACTTGGCTTCTTTTCAGTTACCTCTTGATTCACAAGTCTTAGCAGCCTTTGTTTTCTTTTATGTATGTAAGTTTTTTCTTTCATGATGTAGTTAGCCTTTAATATTTCATCTCATAATTCCTTCTATAACAAGTGGTCATTTGAAACAGAAGAGTAAGTGCCTGCTACTTTTCATTGGGTAAAGAATCACCATGACAGCTCTCCCACACAGCTCCTCTTTAAGCTTTCTGACTTAAGCTGAATTTATAGATACAGACAATTCATCACCATTTTTTCTGGGTCCTCACATACTGCCAGTAGATAAATGGAGCATGTTAGGGAGCTTGGAGAAAATACCATGAAGTTTAATGGCTAAGATTATTTGATAAGCTCAATTAGTCTGTGATTACTAAAGTGAAAACCAACGTGTGACTATGATAGTGATACAGTTATTGAATGACACTGTTGTGTGATTTTCATGGTTTAAAATCAGCCAGAAACTAAGCCCTATGGGTTGCTTGCTCACTCCCCCACAGTGGGATGGGAGAGAATTAGGAAACCGTAAAAGTGAGAAAACCCTTTGGTTGAGATAAATGCAGCTTAATAGGTAAAGAAAAAGCACACACACAAGCAAAAGAAAACCAGGAATTTTTTCACCACTTCCCATGGACAAACAAGTGTTCAGCCATCCCCTTGAAAGCAGGGCTACACATGAGTCGTGGTTCACGGGGAATAAAAATGCCACAGCTCTGAGCATTTCCATCTTCTTCTTTCCTCAGTTTTATATACTGAGCGTGTTACCTTGTGTAATATCCCTCTGGCTAGTTTGGACCAGCTGTCCTTCCTGTGTCTCCTCACAGCTTCTTGTGTGCTTCCTGCTGACTCAGTGGCAGGGCAGTATGAATAGAAGGAGGGTTATTGGCCATGTGTAAGTACTGCTCAACAATAACAGAAACATCTCTACATTATCAACACCATTCAGCAAAAATTCAAAACCTAGTAGCTACAGTGAAGAAAATTAACTCTACTGAAGCCAAAACTAGCACAGTGATAATATTGGTATCAGCATACACCTTACTGTCACAGTGTTCAATAAAAATAATGTCATTCAGCAGGAAAGAAAGAATCTCCAAACACTGATGTGATAAATTCTGTCACCAGGACTGACTACAATTATATTCTGCTTCTGAAGACTATTGTTGCACATAATCCTTCCAAACAGATTTTTTTCCTCTTTGACTGTTTTAGAAGGCTGTTGTAGTTTTTTTATCTCTTAATAAACAACACAAGAACTGTATTCCCTCTTCAGGATTTGAGAGGAAAGAGGAAAACAAATATTTTGAACCATGGGACTTTAAGCTAAACAATTTCTTTCTGCCTCACTCTCCCCTGATATCAGTGTGAAAACCAATGTTATCTTTGATTTAAAATATAACTTGGTTTTGGAAAAAGTCTTGAAATGGCATGTATATATTATCTATTGTGTACCACGAAACTCAATTTTGATCTCCCAGGTCTATTCTATTAAATGTGACATGTTGAAAACAGAATCTTAGCTTCACACTGTACTAAACTGCAACTTCCTTTTATCTGTGTATATAATTGTGTCTATTCTCTAGCTGAAGATACTGAAATGTTAACACAGTTCATAAAAAATGTCAGTAAAAAATTTTTATTTTTTCAATAAAAAATTTCCAATGTGGAAATAGAGAATAGAAGAAAGGGGCATTGAAGGTGAGGTCTTCAGTGGTGTAGAAACACTCCAGAAAAAAATAATTTAAAGGATTAAGCCCAAAAGGAAAAAAAAAATGAATGAGTAAGGTTGGAGAAATAAAACGAATGGCAAAGCAATAATATTGGGAGAGAAGGGTAAAATTTTGATACAAATGATACAAGCTTTGCTGACAAATTCAGGCTAAAAGTCCATCTCAAGGTAAAAGTCTGTGCCAGATAGAGGTCTGAGCAGAAGATGAGAGTCTTTCTTTTCCTTTGATTATCCTTTAAAGTCTGAACAGGATAGCCTCTGGAAGGTTAATCCTCCCAGAGAGAGATGAGAGAATAAACTGAAGCTGGACTGAGATGAACAAACCAAATCTGGGACAAAGCAGCTGCAAGACCATGCATGTATTTTATGTTACAATGCACGCTGTAACACACCTTCAGTAGGATTTTGAACACTGCTATCCTTGCATTGTCTGCTGACATAGTAGATAAACCCAGGTAAGGATTTGTGGCCATGGTGAGACAAAACAGTGCAGACTAGAAGATGTGGAGGTACGGGAGGAGCGAGGATTTATGCTCTTTCTCCTGACCCTCTAATGAAATATTTTCCTGATAGCGGTAAGAAACAGCCCTTAAGGCTGTGTGGTGTCTTTTGGTTGCTGCAAACTACCTCATAAACTTCAGATTCATCTGAAAACTTAGGAGTCTTCCTCCTCTCTCCTATTATATTCTTTTCTTCACACACTACAGCAAAGTTTTCAGTGCCAAAGAAAAGTCACAAAAACCATCCAAACTGTCCATATGTTCAACACAGTTTTCACCCACTCTATCACAGACATATCTCTTCAAATTTGCTGTCGTACCAATATGAACAACATCCTTAATGAACACTTCCTAAACCATATCACTGGTTATCATAGCAAAGATTATTTAAATTATAATTATTTTATTTTTTAAAAAATAGATTTTCAATTCTCTTTCTTTTTATCTCCTTCTTAGTCATGTAAGATCTCTCAATGAAGATAATATTTGGCAATAATAAAATCAATGCACACTGGATGCCCCCTTTTCAATATTTATATCTAATATTGTCTTTAATAATTACTTAGTTTTCTCAAATTTAAATTTGATTGCCTAGGAGACATTTAACACAGATTTAAGCATTCTTCATATATAAAATCATCCTCTATCTATTTAAGTCACAACTTGAAGCTGCTTCAGTAAACAGATTTCCTTAGGTGTTTTTTTGTTCACAAAAAAGCAAGCTCCTAAAATTTAGCTGGTTTTGTTTTTAATCAACAAAATATATAGTTTCATTAACACTTTAAAAAACAAAACAACAAAACCTGAACCAACCACATTAAAAAAATAAACCAACAAATAAACCCTCAAAACCTAGATAAAAAAGGTCTCTGGCTGCCAAAATATAGTAGGGAGTTTACATGTCACCTTATATTTGCAGTTTCAAGAGAAAAGAAAAATTTGCATATTGTGTAACTGGATCTGAATTCTTAAAAGTCTTGATTAGGCAAATGACCTAGGAATCTGTCTCACAGACAGAAAATATTCTGTCTGCTTGCTTGAGCATTTCCTTTGGTAGGTCGAGGGACATGAAAGTGGGTGTCAGACTTCAACATCCATTTTTAACCTATACTGGGGAGTGATCTGAAAAGCAGACACAGGACATTCTTTTGAAAAGCAAGATGTGCGTAAAACTTCCATAATACTTTTGACAAAGCCCCCACAGATAAAGAAAAAACCATACATGGCCCTGAAAAGACAGGTAATTTTGCTGAACTACCCAATAAAAAACAAAAACAGCCAAGCAATTAAACAAAAAACCCCTGAAATAAAATGTATATTCAGTGACAAAAACAAAGTTATTTTTTTAAAAACAGTGTTAAAATTTTTTATAAGGCAAATGTCTTACTGGCATATTTCTGAAAGAGCACTACCTCAGATTCCAGAAGTCAATTACTAGCAGAATAATAAAAGCTGCAATTAAAATAGATTGGCAGAATGGGGATGGAAAACACAAATATGATATTTTAAGTCTAACACACATATAGTCTTTGGAATTAAAATAATTGGCATGCATATTGAAATTAACCTAAATTAAGACCAAGTAAAATAAAATCAAGTGATTTAGGGCTATACCACTCAATTTGTCATTACTCTAAGTAACACGTATGTTCTCGCAAGACTGTCTTCTAAGAACTGGTATATATGGCTTATAAATAATTAGGGATACAGAAATACGAGAATGAGCGACATCTGCCTTTTAACTTTGTAAAATAAAGACAGATGCCAAAACTAAGACTGCAGATACCCAAATGTTGTATGCAAGTACCTGCCTAGATTTCTTATATTCTCTCAAAGTTTTTTGCAATCAGTCAAAAAAGTTCAAAGCCATGAGGGTAAGTATTGAAGTCAGATCAATATGTTGATAAATGCTGTGTTTCCTTACAAAAGCATGCTGTAAGTGTATTATGGCCTACATAAAATATTATGGGACACAGTAATATACAAATAAAGGTAAAAAAGGGCAGTAAGTTTGAAACAGAACCCATACAAAGGGATGAAAATTTAAATACTTATAAGTGGTGATTCTGCCTAAGAATATTAAAATTATTTAGCTAGGATAAAGGACTGATTTTCTTAATATATATGGATGCCAATAATACACAGAAATCGAGAAATAGATGAATAAATTACATATAGTTTATTAATTTATTTCACCTCAGTCTTTTTGCAAGATGTTTATATTCATTACAATATTCAAACTCACTAATTATTTCAAGTAATCTGTGAATGTACCTATAAAGATATTTCTGCTTTGGGTCAAGAGATGCTGCTGGGTGAATAATGATTTGGAAAATGGATCATAGTTTCAAATATATTATAAGAGCAGAAGGCTTTGTAGCTTTGATCTTTAGAATAGTCTCTGGGTTTATGTAAAAACCCCCACATGGTAATCTGAAAGATACTGGGAAATAAAGGAAAAGCGTGTTAGAATTATAGTATTTAAAAAAATATTTTTGCTCATTTTTGTCTTTTATCACTATTCTGAAAACCTTGTCCTGGTCTCACCGGACAGCCTTGTTTATATGATCAAAATTATATATTCAATATGCAATCATAGAGAAAAATAACACATATATCATATATATATATGTATATATTTTTTAGAGTATATCACAAACTCCCATTTGTTATTACTACCTTCTCAATCAAATTCAATGAGTGGTTTTTTTTAGTTTTGATGGTTCAGTGTCTCATTTCATTTGCATTGGTTAATTTATTCACTATGTGTTGAAGACTTATGTAGAAGAAGAAGGAGGTAGCTTTAAAAGACTTTTCAAAAAGAGAGGCTTTGCTTTGTGCAAATTGTCAAATGCTTGTCCTAAAAGACAAGGATAACAGTTTTTTGCTGTTGTTTGGATTTTACCTTTCTCACAAAGCTTTCTGAATGTTTACAGGTTATTCATTTGATTCTTGTGATGTATGTCTGGATTGGGTTGTTTAGCTGGTTGGTCTGTTTTGTTTTCAGTCTTAGACCACAGTTGTTGAATTGAAAGAATGAAAGCAATTTACAGGTATACCACATCTGAAACAGAATTCTAGGTAACTGACTTTTCTAGAAATTCCTTTAAAGAGGGATTAAACAAGAAAACAGGTAAAATGAAGAGGGAAGCATACTCCTTGGAATTGCTTTAGGCAATGCCTCAATTCACACTGCTTTTGCAAACCCTTTGCTACCCATCAGAAGGTCTGTATTCAACAGTGGTCCCCTAAAACTTCAGGTCATTCTTCCACTAATACACCTTCCCTCCCTGCCCCTCACAAACTCTCTCTTCTCACCTCAAAATAAAAGGATAAATCTGATTTATTCCTGTTCAGACAAGGACAGGAGACCGTCTCCAACTCAAAACTTTCACATATGCATGGTAAGAGAGGCCACTACTTCAACCCATTCCTGACAGGAGTCCTCATTAATTCCTTCTGTGTGCAAAGTGGCCATGAGCCTGCTAGTGGGCTGCACACAATGTGGTCAGGGACTCCAGCCTCCTCCATGGGAAAGTCACCTCTATCAGTGTTAGAAGAAAGGTCCTATGCCCCAAGGAATGGATGGGCCACCTAGTGCTGAGGGGTCTGCTATGTGAGTAACCACACCCTGAAAGCAGGAGAACTGAAAATCACACCTCTTCCCCATCTCAGGTGAAGGGAGGATTTATGCATAACCACAACAAGTTTTTCTTCATATCATGGAATATCTAATTTTGAAATGTTGAATATGTTCAAAAGAGAACATATGGATAAACCCAAGCACACGAACGCAAAGCAGTACCTGGTGCACAGGAACAACTGCAGAAGTCAGATTAATATGACATCCTAGGTACTCATATCTCAGAACATCTGAGGCATCTTTTTCCTTGTAATTTCTCATGGTGGTTATTTGCATTCTAAAGCATGGTAGAGTGACTGAGTTCTGATGGGTACTTCTGGAGACCACCTAGGCCAGCTCCCTGCTCAGACCAGGGTTGGTCAGATAAGTTTTCTCCAAATTCTATCCTGTCCAGTTTGAGAATTTCCAGGGATGGAGGTGTCACACTATCCCTGGGAAAACTATGGTAAACACAGAATCATAGAATAATAGAATCACTGAGGTTGGAAAAGACCTCTGAGATCATTAAGTCCAACCTTTGTCCAAACAGAACCACATCAATTAAACCATAGCTCTAGGTGCCACATCTAGTAATTTCTTGAACACTTCCGGAGGTCGTGACTCCACCGCCTCCCTAAGCAGTCCTTTACAGAATCTGAAAACTCTTCCTGTGAAGAAATTCTTCCTGATGTCCAGCCTGAACCTGCCCTGGCTTGAAGCCATTTCCTCTGGTCCTGTCGCTGGTTGCCTGGGAGAAGAGGCCAACCCCCACCTTGCTGCAACCACCTTTTAGCTTGCTGTTGCAAGTGATAAGGTCACGCCCTGAGCCTTCTCCAGGCAAAACAATCCCAATTCCCACAGCTTCTCCTTGTATGACTTACTCTTTAGACCCTTCACCTGCTTCGCCTGGGGCCTCCCTGGTTAACCAGGACGGATGATAAATGATGGAGAGTGGCTTGGCGACGTCTTCCACCAGCTCCTTCAGTACACTTGGGCGAATCCCGTCCAGCCCCATACACAAGTGGCACACCAGGTCATTAACTACTTCCTCCTGGTGTCTCTTCTGCCCTCCAGCCCTGCCTAGTGTGGCTGGTTGCCCTGAGAATAACTGATCTTACTGTTAAAGGCTGAGACAATCCAGTGTCCTAATGCATCACAGCCATCACAGGATGTTTAAGAGCAGGACTGCTACAAGTCATGCCTTCTGCAGGAAGGAAATCTGTGTGCTTCTGTCCTTATGTAGTAAGGCAAAAGCCCAAGACTTCCTGAGAGTGTATCACCTGGACATGTTTGGTAAGTTCTGCAAGTAAATAAAGAAAAGTATTTAGAGATTGATTCTGTTACAAGGATCAAAGTACAAGGAAGATAGTTAATGGAAAAGAGAAATAACACAATTTTTTTTCTTAATTTGTCTAATCTGGTTTTTTATGAGTCCTTTTGTAATATTGTTGTTCAAGCATTAAGATCATTTGAGTAACCTTGCAGACCATGATTTTACATCCGTGTTGACCAACAGCAGTTACACCAACATGAGATCAGGAAAAGGTCCTGACAATAGGTAAGATTCTTTATTTTGCTTAGTTTACTTTGAATTTGATGTTAAACTTCCTCCCTGAAGCTGAAATAAATCTAGTTAGTATTTTAAGCAGATGTTGAGACTCACATACATAAAACGTACACAGACAAAATATTTTTTCCCCCTTGAAAGTTGTAAGATCATAGTGCTGCTATTCTTTCCTCTGGAAAGAGCAGCATAGCAGCAATTATTTTATGGTTCTGCAAGCCCCTATCTGAACAGATGAAAGCAGAGGTGTCCCATTCATATAATACTGTAAAAAATTACTTAACATGTTGGAGTTCTGCAAACTGACAACCTTTCTTCCTCTGAGATGTATCACTTTACTACCTATGATCTTATGCTAAGAATTTTCCATTTTTTTAGTAAATCAGAAGCGCTAAAACAAATTCTAAAAGAAATTCAGCAGCACAGTGAGCAGAATTTTTTGTCTTGTTTCAGCTAAATGGCTTTTGCAAGGTTGTATGAGGTTGCTCCTTAATTTGGCAATAATTTTTTTAATTTTTTTTTTTTACATTATACACATAAAGTTGAATAAATTACCTTTTTGAACTTTAACCAGGTTCTAAAACTTTCCACACACCCTGCAGATGCATAGTTATATATATACACAGACAAACTTTTCACAAGAACCTGACCTATTAGTCCCATATTCAGGACAGATTGAAAGGACACAAGGTTTTATTTTGTGGGGCTTGGGCTTTGTTTGTTTGCTTGGTTTTGTTTTTTTTAATTCACACCTCCGAAACTTTCCTTGTTCTCACAAAATTAGTCTTTGAGGAAGTAAGAACCACTTACAATTGAGACTATATTCACTGATTAAAAGCTAAATCCCCATAAAAACCCAAACTCACAAACCTGCATTTGTTTACCTTTCAGTTGAGCTGACTCAGGGAGAAGAGTAAGAACTGAGATTGTTTGGTTCTTCTTAACCTAACTGCTCCTCCATTTGCTCAGTTGTTTTGGGGGCTTTTTTCCCTCTCATGTGCTTGCTTTCTTTGCCTTTGATGTCTTTAAATAACTTCTAAAGTGTTTTAATAAAAATTAAAGAGTATGTGGCCTTGACAGATTGGCCTTGCCTTGTCTTGTTCTGTTCCTCAGTTACTTCAGAAAAGCGGATTATGCGAAATAAAATAACAGTTCTAAAAATATGCTAATAACTTCTGTGAGTGTTTATAAAGACAGGTGTAGTTTCCATCCAGAAGTAATGGGACCAATTGAATAATTTCCTCTCAAAACAAGTAGCAACACAAAGAGATTTATTTCTGGGTATTCAAACTGTGGCAAAAATTGTTACTATTAACTAGTTCATTTATAATAATATTTTAAAAACATGCAAAATAAGGAGTTATATTTTGATATAATGTCTACTTGGGATTAATGTAAAGATCTTTTGGTAACAGTCTTGAGTCCAAAATTAGTTGGGAGTACAAATAAGAGATGGGTTCTAATTACATGTCATGGCAATAAGAAAATAAAGATACCCTGTCAGAAAAACAGAATATATTCCATACTGCAGTTGTGCAGTCAAATTGGGAGAGAGCCTGAAAGTAAGACTTATATTTTGTGCCTAGTTTAATACACACTGGAAGCATCTTTTATTACTTGGGCACCTCTCCTGAGACACGCTGCCTGACTAAAGAAAATTTTTTAGGATTTTCTGGCTTATCAGAGCTGAGTTATTCCTCTGTCTAGCAAAGCGGAGATTAGAAAACTTTTGATGGAGCCAGTGAGTCTGTGCTGGCAACTCTATTGCGAACTGAGACCATAGCCTGAGGTTGCTGGGGCAGTCTCACTGGGACATGACCACCAACAGCAAAGGCAGCACAATGTTGGAGTCCTTTTTGTCACTGTAACTTTCCTTTCACAATACTTGTTCATCCAGCTCTCTTTAGGCCTGCTTTGTCACTGGGGGTAGCAGCTTAGGAGAAATAGCCACATCTTTTTCCTGTACACTCACTGTCTATTCTTTCTTGTGAGAGCCCTTGCTTGAGGAATAACACAGGCAACTGCAGAAACAGAATGCAAAGCTGCAAAAAAAAAAAGAGTTTCTGAACAAGTAATAGTACTCTAGAGCATAAGCAGTAGTAATTAATTTATTTAAAGGACTGGAAAGTATTACTTTGAATTTGTCAGTCCTCTGCCTTATCACACTTTAGGGCCTTCTCTGTTAAGAGGAAATCCTCTGTTTCATGAGGAAATAAATGGTATTCCCTGGTGCTTTGATTCAAGTTCTTTACAGATTAGAGTAGCCTGGGGATTTCTCTAACCTATGCCAGGTGACTATGGCCACTAAGGAGCCACCTGTCATGTGTAGATAGCTGGAGCAAAATTCACACATGCTTTTCCTTTTGATTAAAAGGGAACAGCAAATTGTGTTGAAACATCATCCAGCTACTTCTGTTCTCTGTGGTTTTGATCACACAAGAAATACAAGGTTTTCTTCCTCTCTCTTTTTAAAAATATAAGCACACACACGCATATAAATATACACCATAATTATATAAAAGAAACTGTATAGTTCAGTAGACTGATTGTTCATTATTGCTTGTACACTTAGTAACACTAACCAATACCAAAACCTGAGCCTTGGCGACTTCAAATTAGCACCAAATTACAATTTCAAATAGAAGCAGTCACTTCAGGCATCTGACAGAAAATTCAAGAAAGATGAATTACATTTGCAAGAAGCATTACGTGCAGAACAGCAATTATTAAAATCCTTAGTACTTATGCATAGCCAGTCAAATTATCTGACAGACTGAAAAACTTCTGTCATATTCTTTTACATAAAATCTTCCAAAGCACTAAAATTCATTTCAGAATAGCTTGGCAAGTATAAATAATGGATTACAGTGAGCAAAACCTGATTTCTCAAATCAGCATGATAAAGTCAGGCCTTTCTTCATCAGACATAATAGGAAGTTTTCAGTTTCAAAGCCTGTTTTCAAAATAGTAAAGGACAATGAACTAATAGTGAAAATATGTCGTATTTGAAAGCTAGAGTACTCATTTACATATGTATTCTATTATAGGTCCAGAACTGTGGTTTGTTATAAAATAATAAAAAACCTAGATTGGTCCTCCAAACTCAAACTGATAAACCAAAACCCAAACACTTCACCCCAAAATGCTTGATTACAATGTTGAGTAGCTTCATCCAAGAGCCCAGAAATGAGCTACAGCCACTTATACCTGTTCACATGTTTGTATAATACTTTTTTTCGAGTGAATTTATTTTTTGGGGAATATAAGGCTCTACACAGAAGTAATTTCATACTAAAGCAATGACTCAGAGATGAAAGGAGTTGCCTAGTAATCTGTCAAATAAAGTAGACTACTGTCTATTCATAACTCAAAAAAGAAAAGAATCCATATTAAAAACCAAGATGTTGAACTGTGACATTCTTGGGAAGAAGAGGGCTGGAATGGAAGTAAAAAACAGTGAAGGAGTAAATCAGCCAGATTTCTGCAAATCACACACAAGATTAGGTGAGTTCTAGAAAGGAAGTTTCTGCCGGGTGAGGGACTGATAATTATTTCAACAGGCACACAAATCTTGCCATCCAAAATTACCCCATTGCTGGGGGAAAACAGAAACTTCTTCTGGAAGTTGTTAAATACAGTTACTTTAGTAAATTTAATAAATAACTTTTTTGTAACTTTATCATAATAAATATTCTAAAATGATAAGTGGTAAAATGGACAACTTAAAAAGCCAGTAACAACCAAAAACCTCAAAATTCCTTTTTTTTGTATTCAATTTGTTTGTAGAGCCTGACATTAACATTAAAGCATTATTATAAGTCAATAAAAACACTAGTCAAAAATAGTCCCAAAAGTTGTTTTCATCTGAATTAACTTAAATACCCAACTAAAACAAATTACCAAAAACACCCTGCTGATAAAATGGCTCTTCTTTCTAAAGCCACAGCCTGAGATTTCTATCCTTTCAGTTTAATTAAAAGGACAGAAAGTTTTTTTTCACATGACTTTTGGTGATAAAAGAGATTCATTAAATGTTATATCAACCCATGCAGTCTCCATATCTAGGAGTGAAAGTGCCTGAGGACCTGGAAATAAAGAGATGAAGATACATAAATTTAACACTGAAACAACAAGTAGTGTTATGTTTTTTTCAAAGAAAAGAGAATTCTCTGAGGTAGACATACATTGCATGAAAACCTACACATTAGAAGAGAATTGATTTCTTTTTTTTCCACTAGCTAACTCATTACTTAATTAATATATTTTAAACCAGTAAGGGCCTAGAGAGGGCAGTGTTCCTCTCCTTTTATATAATAGGCTTTCTGAATCTTTTCCTTTGTCATGGAGCCATACACAGGTGGGCAGACCCCTGGCAGTGATGACAGGGATCCAGTGCCCCTGAGAAGATGTGCTTTTTTATGTGATAGGGATGACCATTTGAAGATGAATGTTACCTGAAAACCAACTATGCCAGCAACAGGAACAACAAAGGCAGATTTTCAGGGGCTCCCTAACAAAACAGTTCTGCTTCAGCTTTTGTTTCTGAATCCAGGACAACTATGCCCAGTTCCTCTGCGAGCAGAAAATTATTTTTTCTTGTGTTTCTTACAAGCTCTGAGGTGCCACTTTGGTGTCTTTACAGGAGAAATATATTTCCTGGCATGCTGGACCTTACAGCAGTTCTGGAGCTGGCTCAGTTTAAAACTTTTAAAGCACCATTTGGTATAACACAATGAGATATTGGATAAAAAGAGCCATCTGTCTCTCCATCAGCCCTTTTAACTCTTGCTCCTTTTCTACAATTTGTTTTATCAGTTTTCTAATTTGTTGATTTTTTCATCATAAAAATATATGTACATATTTACTGAAAATGTTTACTGGGAGACAGATTTTTTAAAAGTGCAAATAAGGAGTATTTTTTACAACTGGAGAAGCTCAGCATGTTGATATGCAAATATATTACATTTTGAAAAAAGCAAGTATGGTGAAATTATTTGTTAAGGAAATAGCACATGTTAAACTTCATGATAACTTTCTTTCACAGAAAGAAATAGAAAATGATATGCTAATTTTCTTTCCAAGTTACTCCATTATGTTCCACGCAGCAGAGAAAATTTCTCTTTTCAAACCTGTACAGAGGATCTTGATTCCTATGTCATACTCATTTTGCTTCAATGCAAATCTTGATTAAATTTTATAAGAAAATTGAAATTCAATACATACTTCCTTCCAGCCATGTCCACTCATTGATATAAACTGTATTTGGAAGTTAAACTGCTCATCATCTGACTTAAATCTTCATCCTCTGAAAGAAAGACATCGTATTGAAAACCACTCAGTTATTCTGACTCATTTTCTAGGAGCCAATTCCTTATTTGTAACTTATAAGTAAGAGTATTTCTTAGCTAGAACTCACTTCATTAGACAAGCTATTACACTCTGTGCTCTGTGCTTGTGCGTAACTTTTTCTTTACACAGCTCTCTGGGCCAGTAACAAAGAGCATGCCAAATATCTAAAATCTCAAAACTTGTTTAAAATCTTAGTGCTCCTAAGTCTTAGGTGCTAAAATCCTCAATCCTCCACACGTGTGTCTATGCATGTGTTGATGGGCACAATGGGCAGACGTGCGGCAGTAAAAGCAGAGGGATGTCTGTTTATGCTGCAGGTCTTCCTCAGGTAAACATGGCCAGGGAAATTCCACTGCCTGCCTTCACAGGGCCTTGCAGCCTACCTATTTGCACATCCAAAGGAGCAGCAGTCTCAGAAGCTGTGAGTTTCAGAGTGGCTGTGACTGTCAAACAAGCATTTAAACGCGCACTGTTACTCAGCACTAATTTTTTGGACAACCCAAAGAGTTGCACATTGTGCAGTGAGCTAGAAGAGATCCTTCTGGCATGTGAAAATCCTCCCCAACACTGACAGCCCCTCCAGCAAGCCCATGTACACAAGAAACATAAACATCATTCTGTGTGTGACAGAGTTGTCAAAACATTATCATTTTGAATCTAGCCTCTCCGTAGCCTTGCCCTCAATCTTTTCAATTGAGTAAAAAATAATACATTTTTTTCCCTTTCGTGGAAGTGCAGAAGTGTTGGATGTAACAAAAGCAGGACTGTGGAGGAGCTGGAAAAGCTTCTGTGACATGTACTGCCAGCCCCAGACCTTGGGAGCTACTTCCATAAGAGGTCATAGGGATTATGACTAAGGACACTGAAAAAGGATTTTGCATTCACATGTAAATCAAGAACATAAACTAATGCTTTAGACAGGATAAAAATGTAAATCTCCATACCTCAGAGCATAAGCCAGTCAGAGAAAACAAGAAAATCCGCCGGGAGCCAGGTCGGCAGTTTTCTGTGCCTTCCTCTGGAGGATCTGTCACTGTCAGGCTCATGCCACTGTGCCAGACAGAGCCCTGAGCTGATCCAGAGAGGCAGTTTCTTCATTTTGAAATTTCCTCTTTTTGGATATAACAAGGCCTCTGATCCTGTTTGGTAAAACCGTTCTCTTGTTAAATTTAACTACATGTTCATTAAATTGTGTTACAGTGTCATTCTAAGGTTGCAAATCAGCTTGTACCCAAATTTATATTTAAGCTCCCAGATACGTACAGCTGATTACACATTCTTTGGAGACACAACCTTTGTTCTTTTTTTTCTGCACGAGAGTGTTTTAGCATTACTGGCAAGCCAGATACTCTAGCTCTTCAATCTTCCATTTACTTGCAGAAATTATGTGACAACCTTTCCATCTTAGAGAGGAGACTGCACTGGCTCCAGAATCACTGTCAGCAGGGGCCCCTGCATCCAGGAACAGCCCCACAGTTACTTCATATTTGCTCTATCCCAGGTCCAAGAAAAACATGGTGCTTGGTAAACCTGCAAGCATAGTGTTACATTATTACAGGTATTGATATAAATAAACCAAATTCTGAGCTTCTGTAAATTGATATCCATTCTAACTAGACAGCTATTTCTGGAAAATCACATCCAGACAACCAGATAGGTGCAAATATGCCAAATTTTACATCTTGATGTGTATTATATAGCCCTATTGTCTATTTAACTAGCAAAAGCAGACCTTGAAAATAATTCCATGCAGAATGCCCTTGTCACCAGAAGAGCTCATAAAAAATCTTTCTCACCATTTTTACTTCTAGAGTTTTTAAAATTTTAGTACATGTTAATAGTCTTAAAGTCCAGGAACAAGTATTTTTTTTTTTTTTCTTTTAAGATGTAGTAGATGAAGGTGAAACTGCTCTTCATTATGATGTTATAAGTTAAGTATTTATTGGGTAAATATTTTAGTATTTCCACCTCAAGAAGAGTTATCTAGGAGCGTACTATTTCTATCAGCTCTTTCAATCAACTAGAATATTAAACTAACTTACAAGTATCATCATAAGAGAGGACATTGATATTCTCATGTCAGACGTTGAGGCTAACAAACTGCAACTGAAATGGAGAGTATTAACTTTTATCAGTCGTGGACTCATCTGCTACATTTATGTGTCCTGCAAAGAGCAGAACAGTATTATCAGTCTATTTTTAAAATAATGTTAAGTGGAAATGGACAAAAGCAAACCTTAGCTGGGTTAAATTTTTGACAGAATATAAGGAAATAATAATATATGTGTCTTAAATAACACAGAATAAACTTACTATAAGCAAACAGCATTCAAGTTTCATACAGGTTCGAGCAGTATTTCTTAGGTACTTACAGAGAAAATTTTCTTGTTATACCTAGGTATTAAAGACTTCCTAAAACCTCAGCAAAAAGTTTTCATATAAATAGAAAGAGATGTTCTTTATTATTTGACAGTTATATTAGTATGCAAGTACGGGTTGGCATTCAGGTACCTAAGTGCTAATGGGTTGAGATGCTCTGGTACAATCAGCCTGATCTCCCTTAAGCCATCCTTTATCAAACTGTCCCATGTGTCTCAGACCTTGCTGGGTTGGCAGCTGAATTTTATCCACAGGTTGCTATGATAAACTCTTGATAACTATCTAATTTAATTTCTGAGACTTTTTTCATATTTTTATACTACCATGACATACTTTCAGAGTTTATTGGTCATTAAACAAATACTAGAAATTAAATAAAAAAATATACTGTAAGATAAATAAATCTTGTCCATTGTGATCAATCAAGTCAAACAGGGCTGATGTAGCTTTTATTTTATATCTTGGTCAGAGCTTTCTTATACAAAGAAATGGTACTGTTGTGAAGTACTTCATCATCCCAGGGACTAAGATCCTTCAACTGTTCATCCACTGGGCCTCTTCTACATGTAAGGATTTCACAGAAGAACATGTGATACGTTTAAATCAGGAGGTGATAAATATGCTGCTTAAGTATCTCTTTGGAAGATTTGGGGAGATAGTGAAGGTGAAGAAAACGGCAGTATTGTTGGATGTGGAAACTGTTAATAGAAGTAAGGGTCCAGGGGCCAGAGAAACACATTCAGACTGGATTTTTAACTACAGAAGAATTACTGTAGTTATTAGGATGTGGAGAAATCAACCACTGACAGCACTGTAATTTCTCTTTAAAGGTCAGAAGTATCTTTGAAAATTCAGTAAACTGTGAATTAAGTAAATGCCAGTTTTTCTGTTAGTTAATGATACATCAGTATTAAATTCTGGTACAGACATAAGGCTTTCCAGGACCTAGGAAATGCAGAGTTTTGTTAAATAGACATAATGTAAACAATGGCATAAGTTTATGGAATAAATCTTGAAATGGACAGGTAAAAAAAAAAGCTGATGTTCTCACGTGAGCCATTTCAGGTAACAATCTCCAAGGCCATTGGTGAATTGGGTTGTTACTCTGTACTAACTTACTATTTATTATCTGTTCCCAGAAAAGAGTTGATGCAGCAGACTATTTACTTAGTGACCAACAAACTTGATAAATGGTATAGAGAATCGACCTCTGTCCTTGGTCTCCACTGACCACAGTTGGGTATACTCACATGTGGGACAAAAATCAATTAAAAAAAAATAATGAAAACAATATTTTTTGAGAAGTTTGAGTACAAGATCAAAGATCATGTTGTTTTCATTTTATCCCATATCCAATATGATCCCTAAGACTGCATGTTACTTCTGAGCCAGTTACATTGAGATGTTTCAAGGATGAGAAACCCCAAAAGAGTAACATTGATGAAAATTCATATAACCCATTATTGAGCAGCAATGGTTTGAGACTAGTAACTATGACAAAATTTTAACATTCAGCTGTTTCTAAGATGTCTACAATGATCTGTCTCTTAAGGAAACTATTAAAGGTTTCTTTTTTTTTTTTCTACACCCATTTTATACAGTAAAATTGCTGCCAAAATCCAGATTTCAATTTTGAAGAATGCATTCAAGACTTCAGAACTCCTAAGTTGCCTTTATTGCCTACTTTCTGCAGAACTCATTGATATATCTGCTTATAGACAGTTTATACAGACTGTATAATATGTTTTCTTTCATACTTATACTTTTATTTATACTTTCAGATGCATTGTGTATTTTGCAAGGAAACTGACTTACAGTTTTTCATATCAGAGTCTTCAGGGTGGTTTCTTTTTTCTCCTTTTGCGGATTATCTTTTTCTGTTTTTATACTTTAGAGGGGAGCTTTGGTACATCATGTCAAATTGTGGAAAATATGCCTGGAGAAGGCAAGGAAATTTGAGGAAGGTTAATTTTGGAACTCTAATTAGTAACTCATGAAAGTCTTTACTTCTGAGAACATCAGAACCAAATATGGAATGAAGTCACTAGGTTTGGCAGATGTAGGTCACAAAGTAGCAGATGGAGGGAGCATGATCCTGGTGCACCTTTGTTTCTTTCCTAATATTGACCCTCATCTTTAAACTATAAGAACTGTCAGCAGCAATAACACAGTATTGCTGTTGGGCAGATAAGAGACAACCACATTTCTGTATTGCCTGACCAGGTTGCTTTCCTGGCACTGGTGCCAGTTTTTATGGTCAGAGCTACTCCATGTCCAACTACTCCACTGTACCCTTTTCACTTCTAGATCTTCTTTTTCAGCTTACTACTACCTCAGTTTCAGATCCTCTACTTTTGAGCAGACTGTCAAATCAGCAGTTAAATGAATCACTGAAACCTCACTGAAAGGAGATGTTATTAAGAAGATAAATTCCCATTATCTGTATTTTTAAAGATTCCCGTGATTTGAATTTTCTAGGGAGACACACATTATTCAGATCCAAAAAGTGGTGTGAATAGGTAAGACTATATTTGCATTAGAAGAGCCGTGAACCATAAGAAAAAGGTCATTTTCAAAACTTAGAACCCCAGAATTAAGAAAGTTTTGGAAAAAAAATTTAAAATACTTGCTTTCACTATATATGCCTTGCTGTGTTAAGGCTAGAGATCTCCTGAACAGCTTTGCCTTTTCCTTATTTTCTGCTGTAGACAGCAGTAAATGCTTGCCAGATGTTTATATGCAATTTCAGATAACTAGCAAGTAAATCACAGGATTATTATTTTTTTTTTACGGTTTAAGTACAGACATGACATTTCAAATGGTGAAATGGTTTTTTTGTCATTATATATGAAGTTTTTAAAATGAAATAATTCAGCATTTGAATATGGTGTACCGCACCACATTGCACCAGTTACTTGTTTAAAGAGCTGTCAGTGTTACAGATATGTATAATACAGATTATTAGAGCTAGGTGTCAAAGGTATAAAGCAGGAGAAAACTGTTAATCGTTAAATCTGCAGGAATGATGAAATATGGAATTAACTTAGTAGAAAAATAAATTACAAGAAACTGTATAACCTTGTCAAGAATGTTAGTTTTTTGTATACATGAAGGAACAAAGTTTTGCATTATAAATACAAAGAATATTTATATTTAGCATTGCACTTGCAACACATGGAGAGTGAAATTTGGATCTAGACAGAGATTAAAAGTGAATGATTTCTGAAATTTATTAGGTTAACCTGAAATTTATTAGGTTAACCCTTTTGTAACCAGGTATATGTCCTGGGTCTAATCCTTTTACATCTACAATAAAGGATTAACAAATGCTAGATTAACATTCTTTTAAACAACCTAAATATATCTGGAAATATCTAAGACCACTGTCCTTATTTTTCAAGGGAAAAAACATGCCAGCCACTTGCACAAAGGAAAGGAAACAGATTCAAACACATTTTCATTTTTTCCCCAGCTTTTTGTAGCACTACTGAATAATATGACTATGATTTAAGCAAATAGTGTAGTCAGTCCCAGGAGACAGGGCCTTAAAGCTTGGAGGTTATTGACATACAGGGCTGCAAAAATCCATTTGACTCTGCATATTTTCCTTCAGTACGAAACGTCAATTCTTCCTGTGATAATGGCAACAGAAATAATCTATTGAGTTTTAAGGAAAATATTGCAACATTTTCTACCACAATATATTATGTGCACAATATACTATATACCATTATAACATTACTATGTTGTTTATGTATGTATATATACATAGATATATATATGTATATAATCATTTACTATATATAACAGAGTAGTTTATTATGCATGTAATGTATAGCAGATGATAAAATATTTTGCTGTAAATGCGTAGCATTATGTTGCATACTGAAAGATACTTTCAAGTATCTGAGGAAGATTAGGGAAGAAGGGATGGCAATCAGTAATGCTGATTACACCACCTAGCTCAGCTTACTTTCTGTTGCTCAGAGCTGACTTAACCTATGTATCTAAATTTATTTGCAAGACAGTTGAATAAACTAACCTTGGCCACCAACAGGTTTTTCTTTGTTTGACCCAGAAAATATCTCATCTCTGAGAATGGAACAGGAAACATTTGCAATTGGGATGGACTGGGTGCCAAGCTGTATTCTTACTCCTTTTAAGTTTTATTTTCCCCCTCAGACTCATATTTTCTTCTCCATTTTTTCTGTCTATTGCTTTCCTCCCTGACTTCACCACAGGGATGGTTTTGCAGAGGGGCAGCAAATTATGAACAAAACTATTTTCTTTCCAGTTCACATTTAAGTTGCTACATACTCTCTATCAAGAATAAAATTGTTTGGCCTTTGACTTCTATCTCTCACTTAAGATTTTACAGTATCTCCTCTTTAAAGAAGGTAGAAGTAGCAAAATGTATCCTCTATAGACAAATGAAGTATTTCCAGATTCTCAGCTGCAAAATAGAGGGACTTTTAAATGTAGTGTATGAGATGACTTTGAGTCCTTGTTTAAAATGAATTCTGGTTATCTTTCTTTCTGGTTTTGCATCAAAGACTGGGGTAAGCCAGGAAATATGTCTGGAGTGTAAAGCCAGGGAATAGTGAGACTGCTGCTTTCAAGGGCCATTTGTTTACTATTCAGGTTTGCTGGGAAAGAGATTTTCAATATCAGTATCTCTTCTTAAGGTATTAAGGATCATAACCTATTTTTCTTTCTGACCCATGGCTCAGCAAGGTATTTTTTTTCTACTACTGCCTGAGAGTTTTGTAAACTATACAAAATGAGACTGGAAACAAGCTAATCCTAAATCTGATTAATCTTGACCGAAATACTTACATATTTGCCACTACATGTGGCAAATAACATGGACTATGACTCAGTATTAACATATAATATATCCACCCCCGGTATTCTTTATTAATGTATTTTCTCTCCAGCAAATGTAGAAAGGTTAGAGACAAGGACGCATTACTGACTTGCAAAGCACATCTTCTCAGGCGTGTTCTTTACCTGTTCTCTGTTAACACATTTTATTCTGGACCCCAGTAGACTCAGTCTGTGTGCTGAATTTTTTATTTGTAGCATCACAAGACAAATACCTTCTTACTTGGCTACAAAAAAATCTCAGCCCTTATCTCCAAATTTCACATCAGCAATGAAGTCTGCAAGTTCTACTTTATTATTAAACATTTCAATGTAATGAAAGATCAGCTTTCAAAGCACCCCACAGATTATGCAAGTAGAGCAAGAGAAAATTAGTAGAAGTGGAAATTTTTAGAGACATCCATCCTGCATGTAAAATTAAAATATTTCCACTAGGAAGTAGCAGTTTCTGAAAGGCTAGCTTTATTTTTAGATTATTTTTTCCTCCCTCCAGGCAGCCCAGTGACCTCTGCTCATACTTACAAGGTCTGCTCTGGGGCAGTGAACGACACTTCTGATAACAGGGAAAAGGTTCTGACTGCAAGCAAGTGAAACAGTAAGCTGAACTCCTACCTTTATCATCTCCCTCTTGTCTTGCACCATGACATGCTACTTTTGCTTTTGCTCCTGTATATTTGAAATCTGAGAAACAGTACTGAGAAAAACACGTTTTTTGGTACCATTATTTATGAGAATGCTAGCAGCATGCTGCACTGCTAACAACAGAAGCTCTACAAACTATGCCTCCATAGTTTTACCATGGATGTTTTCTAGCATGTGCTGCAATAAGACAATTCTAAATGAAAAATGAATATTATAATCAGGTCACTATTATATTTTTTTGTTTATATGCTACAAGTAGTCCCAGTTTGTTGATATTGCTTCCCAGAATACTCACTTTCTGTTTTTACATGTAGACTTTTTCTAACTTAACCTCACAAGCTGTTTTCTACAGTTTCATCCTGTATAAGAAAGAGATAAGAATCCTAATGGTATTAAGAAACTTGAAATTCCATTAGAACTCACACTGAGTGCTGCAAGGAAGGAATGCATTTTTCAAAATAAAGCTCTCTTTTTTTGGGAGTGGGTGTGAGGCAAGGATGGATTTCCTTTTTAAATGATAAAAAATTACAAACCAACATGCCTGCTCTAATAACAAAATAATTTTAAGTGATGAAACTGAAAGTACTTTGCCTTTAATGTAGTGAAAGTGAGGCAAAATAAAAACAGAGGAGGGGTGTGAAAGACACCATATGATTCGAGCTGTTTTACATAATGTTTTATATATATTTATAATATATATAAAACGTATAGATCTCTGTGTTACTGAGTTTATAAAGAAACTGACAATTAAATCCTAAAGACAGACATTTATGCTTTTTATCATTTTCAAGTTTTTCTCAAAGTTGTGAACTCTCTACCTTCTTTAGATAGACCTAGGAGGCTGTTAAATTTTTATTCCACTCTATCTTTAATGTTAGTACTAGTTTGTACAGTCTCCTACACTAGCTTTTCCTTTAAAATCCTCAAAATAAATTCTCTAGCTGTGTCTGCACTGATTCAGGAACTAGGAGATTTGCTTTCACATTTTCTGGTGCAGCACAGATTACCCTGTGCATGTGCCTGAATGTGCACCAAACGATGTTTCATTTTTTAATGCCACATTAAATGTGCATTAAATGTAGGGAAGCCTGATGCACAGCTTCAGTGGGCCTAATAAAGAATGGCAGCAGCCACCTGAGCGCCTCTTCCTCTTTTGTACCCATTGTACCAGTTACCTGATACCAAAGGAGTCCTTTTTTTTTTTTT